>JAJMKX010000003.1:0-225919 GCA_030569435.1 Metschnikowia koreensis | reverse complement strand
TCAAAAGGATTTTTTCATTTTCCGGGATTTCCTCGGCTTTTTCCAAGCCCCAAAATAAAAGCCAGACTTTATCCACCAGTGAGAGGTCACACTCCACATCAAATTCAGAAATGACCGCCATTCTAATAATCCTTTTATTGGTGTGAAAAGATTTAGATACCTTCAGTTCGAAAAATTTGAAAAGAAAGAAAAAAAAAAAGAAAGACAGAAAAAAAAAAGAAAAGTCTATATCCCTCAGGCTAGGGCAAGAGATTTTATTAATATAATTGGTATGAACAAAGTGTAACCCAACACATACGCGAGTATATGTCACAGGCCTGACACACCGAACATCTTTACACGTATTTTCTTATTACAGTTATTAACCTGGCGAGGAACCCAAACAAAACGGTAAATTAACAATAAAAAGTGAGAAACTGGTTTTATGATATTGTTGACGTCACTTGGTTCTTAATTTTGGCCCTAGATCACAACAGATTTTTGCACCCAAGGGAATTGTAATTATTACAAAAATTAAAACCAATATGACACCTTCCAAATAAACTCTACCACATTGAATAAAAAAATAAATGGTTCAAAAATAGATCATAACATGGTTAGCACATAATAAAGAAATTTGAGACACCTCTGAAACAAGTAAGGTGTGAAGTCGATAATCTGAAATCAATTAGTCTTGCACTGAAACAGATTCTAGTGTCTGTAGAGAGCGGTTTTCATGAAATTTCTTTTTGATAAATTACCTATTAGGGGTCGCGGAGTTTCCAGCTCGATAATTTGATCACAACATGAATTATCAAAGGCCTGAACTTCAGTCTTGGTTTTTGAGAGTTTGAGACAAATTTCGCAGCCATGCACAACAATCAGTTTCGCAACACAGTTGAAGCTTGCTTACTTCGCAAAATAATGCGGTGCGTGCCCTACGAAAGTTGAAAAATGAAAAAATATTCTAAATTTAATTTGTAACCGTATTTGATCTAAAGCCAACGCTTCTTGTTGGCAGTGGACATCGAGGCGGCCACCACTCTTGACGACGCCGGGTAAAAGTAGGTGGGGTACTCGGCCACAGGGGCCGTGTTGAATATCGACGTCACCGCGTAACTCCAACCTGGAGTAATTGTAGAGTACACATTGGGCGAGGGCAGAATCGACGTGTAAGGAGTATAAGCAGATGTGGCATGTCTGTTACTCCACATTGTATACGTGACCACAGACCCAGGCTGCGTCTGCATTGGCGCGTACCGTGTGGATCCTGTTTGCATGGTGTATGGTACTGTAAACGACCGCGAGTCAATTGAGGTGGTGCCGCCATTAGTTTTCATGTCAAATTGAGCATCAGGGTTGGCACCTGTCACGGAAAAAAGCGATGCGGGGAAGGTAAACTGGGTTGCCGCTCCGGTCATTCCGGTCAATGTGAACCGCGGCGTATAGTGAATAGTGTACCCATCAGCAAACTTGGCAAAAACTTGGATAAAGTATACACCGTTGGGCACGGCAGTCTGGGCAATGGTGGCTGAATATTCGGTGGAAGTTGAAGGCACGCTTGTTGAAAATGACAACACACTTTGAATATTGTTATTTGTACCCGCGCACAAAACAATCAGGTACAGTTGCACTTTTTTGAGTGATGTGGCGGCGGTGTCATCGTCACTACTCTCAACCCAGTCGACCGTAATCGAGGCAGAGCCGCCAGATCCGGAAAAGGACAGGCCTGCAGCGGGCAGCGAAATCGAAACGTCCGCAAAAACACGGGCGGCTAGCGCAGCGAAAATGAGCCAAAGCGAAAGAATTTGCATCGTATTTCTAATGTGTATGTGAGGAACTAAAGGGAATCTAAGAAGTGGGGATTTCTTGTTCTTTCAAGGGAAGAAATGTCCAGTCCAAGTTGATGATTTAGGAAAAGGGAAAATAGATCTAAAAAAAGAAAGATAGGAAATTTGCAGCACGATCAGGAATCGAATGGCAGGCGAGTTGGAAATGTGTTTGTGATTATGGAAATGGCCTTAGCAGGATTAAATTAAAAAATAAAAATCGTCGGCGGCTAGTCAAAACAAAAATCAAAAATTGTCACACAGGTGATTCGGAATCGAAATCGGAACCGCTATGTAAATTGTGTAACGGAAGTTTGCGGTGTCTATATTCAAGCACAGGTACGATTATCTATAGTGTGTCGTCCTTGTGATGTTCTATTGTTTTCCACTTTTGACGTATGCCTGGAGAGAGATAAGGGATGAGAAAGAAACGAAGTTGTTTAAAGAGAAAAGAGAAAAAAGAGAAGAAAGAATTAAGAAAAAAAAATAAAAAATACCCAGAAGAGCAACAAGCGGGTCTGGGTGTGTTGAGGCGCGAGCGCGCTAAAAAAAGACGGCACGAAAATTAACTTGGAGAAAGAAAGAAAGAAAAAAAAAAAAAAAAAACACCGTCATGTGTGCACTACATTCCAAGTCTTTGCCAAGGCTGAGAGTGGATTCTTGGCACCAGATGCCGGACACTTTGGGGCGAGGTACGCCTTGCATGAATAAAAACCTGCGCAAGCGAAAAATAACGTCACAGTATTGTTGCGTAAAAGTCTGTTTTTATTTTATGACTATGGAGGAGACAATAATGGCCAATGCAAAAGAAATTGGGTGCATTAAATGTTTACTTTTTGTATTTGTGTTTTTGCTTTGTGTTTCTTTTTTGTTTTGTCTATTGCTTATTGTTCAAAAGGGGTTACTAGCTTTCTTGCACTGAGTTGAACAACCCTGGCTTGTATGCACACCCTCGCTCAAGGCGGCAGGCGGGCCCCGATTTCTAGACCGCCCCAGGTCCGCAGAAAACAATACTTGGGCTCTGAAATTTCCGTTGCCAGATCGAGATCCATTAATCAATGGAATTTCAGTGACGCGTCTCTTCCAATTATTTCCTCATAATTGGTATAAATTGCGAGGGGATTTTCCGTCCTTCTCTCGCAAACTGGGAATGGCAATAAAAGCTTTAGCTATGCTTACAGTAAGGGTTGCCACCAATTGCACACTGCCTAAGCGTAATATATTTTTGGGAATCAATATACTCGAGTAACCCTTTCATTTTAAGTTTTGCAAGTTTCTGGAACTGCAATTAACTCGAAATTGCTCGTGGGGCCAGAAACTCACGTGACGAGTGGGGGAGAAAGTTTTAGTACACTTGTTTTAGGACGCAAGTAGTTCTCCCGAAAGAAAGTATCATGTTTTGGAAATGTGAATTTCGACTTTAAAAAATTTAAGATTTTATCATGAGTAAGATGAATTAATTAAACCGAATCTCAATGTTCCAGCAAACTCATTCATTTTTTTGTCTCTTTATTATTGCTCAATGTTGATTAACTCGGCTTACACGCGTTTTGTATTGTTTACGCGTCCTAGTCAAAGGCGGTCGTTAATACAGCTTCGTGGAAAAAAGAAGTCAATATTTAGCCACAAATTAAACTCAAAGTCCCTTTAAAAATCTGCTCTCTTTTAATTTTCCTATTTTCGCAAAATTACTCATTTATAAAAGTACGTGCTTAGTAGAAACAAGAATATAAGCGGTGGCCAAAAAGATTGTCTTGAAATCTGACATCTGCCATGCATCAAAAGCTGTACTTGAATTAATTGATACAACTAATTGAGAAAATATTTCAATATCAAGTCAGCACCTAGCCACACTTATTGTAACATAAATCGGCACCAAATTAATGCAATTTAAAACTGTGAGAGTTAAAAAATCTGAGCAGTCCTTTAAATGATATGTAATGGTTGAAATTTATTAGTTAACTTTCTGAAGCACGCACTAACTTGATTGAACCAAAGATGATCCGTTCCCATAACGATAGACACTTCATAAATAAAAGATTACTGGACTGAAAAATGCGCTCAAGATGAACTACGTTTTTTGGTTTTTTATCCTCTTTTTCAACCATTACGAACTTCAACTTGGATGTCTCATTAGACTTCGTGAATTTTGCATGGGGCTCCCCTTGTTGGTTCAGACTTAACTTTGTTTTTTTTTATAACATGGAGCTAATGTCCTATAATAAGATGAATCTTTTTTTTTTAAAAAAAAAAGGCATATTGAAGCTACGCAAAAATTAGCTTATTTCGTTTACTTTCATTTTTCAGTTCTTCATCTTTTGACTAATTATTTGGGACATGAGATACACGAAAAAGCCCTGAACCTTCAACAATCAAACCTCTTTTCGAAGTAAGGATAAGAAAAAGATGAAAATTGATCAGGAAACGAAAAAAACAAAAAAAAGAAACCGACAAAGAACTAATCTTGTCTCAACTATATGACTTCTGTGAAACTCTAAAGAAAATCGTCAAATAAAAATTACAATTACCTTTCGACCCGACAATTCACTTCACTGATTTAAATTCTGCGACACTCGCCTATCGGCCATCTGCAACAAATCTCAAACATCCGTGCACCACAACTGAGGGCTCCTCTCTTCCTCCTTCGCTACCCGCGCGAAATTACAGCCTCACATTATTTGGGCCTATTGACTAACTACCATATAACATAATAATAAGAAAGCTGCTCTTTTCCCCAAAAAGAGAAATACCACCACACTCCAGAATTTTCTCACAAAACCCACATTTATGTTTTTGAAATCTGTAGTTCCCCGCCAACCCGCCCGTCTCTTTACCATGGCGCGTCGGGTGGCGCCCGCACGTAAAGTTGCAGCCGAAAAAGCCGCCGGCGCCACTTCTTCATCCCCTAATTCCACATCGACAACACTTCCGCTGGAGCTGCTGGTTGAAAATTTGCAATCTTCGAGTACAAACACAGTTCCATCCGGGATTTCGCTTCATGATTCGCCCGTTTACGCGCTGCAGGAAACAGGCACTATCGACTGGTCAGACTCGTTCCATGGATTGGGCCAAGCGCCGTTCCCAAGAGAAGTGAGCGATATTTTGTTGGCCCCGCTCGAACCTACCGATATAGAAATCAAGCCTGACGGAATTCTCTACTTGCCCGAGATCAAGTACCGCCGGATTTTAAACAGAGCATTTGGTCCTGGTGGTTGGGGCTTGGCTCCACGTACACAAAGCCACATCACGCCAAAACAGGTGAGTCGTGAGTATGCGTTGATTTGTAGCGGAAGACTTGTTTCGGTTGCACGCGGCGAACAGGATTATTTTGGCGGCGAGGAGAAGTTGACTACCGCTTTAGAAGGATGTAAAAGTAACGCGTTGATGCGCTGCTGCAAGGACTTGGGTATTGCCAGCGAGTTGTGGGACCCATCTTTCATCCGTAAGTTTAAAAAGACGTACTGTGACGAAATGTTTGCCGAGCATGTGGTGAATAAGAAGAAAAAGAAGTTGTGGAAGTTGAAGGTCAACTCCTTTGAGTACCCGTACAAGGCGTGTTAATGACGACACATGGGCGTTTGGCATCACGCTTTTCTTTTTGTATATAGACACAGTCACGGATGCCCGTAATATAAGTAATGGATGATGATGATGAAATAAGTTGTTGAAGAGTACGGTTACATGGATTCGATTAGCAGATTTATGGAAAGCAGAAGTTTGTATGATATACCATGAATGTTTCTGGACGGTTTAACTATCTTCACTATTGAGGAACAATCTCCACTCGATATCTGATTATGATGTTCTGTCTAAGGAATACAATAGAAGAAGAAGTAAAACCAAAAAATGAACTAATCTGCAATCTAGTAATCTAGGACATTATCTCATTTCAACATTCAAAGCACTGCCGAAGTACTTTAAGCACTGAGAAAAGTTTTTATGTATAATTAACGCTACTCGCCAAAAGACAAGATCAAAGCTGGAGGGGTCTACTTTTATCACCAGAATATATAAGAATGTGTATTATGTTACATGAGAGTGGGGGAGATGCTGGGAACGGCCAAAATGCCTCGTCTATGGCTTGAAAATACCTCTGCCAACACCCAAGGCATCGACAGTTTGCGACAAAGGTCTTCTCTTCCACACATCCCAGAACTCTTGCTTGGGCAACTCCTCATCGGTGTTGGCGGCAGCAAATCTGGTGCTTTGGGCAGCAGAAGACGTAGATTGTGCCCACATAATTTGCTCGGCGAGAGCTGTCAAGCACGCACCACTGATACCGGTCATGAGTTTTTGTTTGAGTGGCATGGAGCGGAAACCGGCGGTCAAAACAGCAGCGTTACCCGCCAGCACACCCCAAAAGGTGTTCCAGCCGTCATTTTTCTCACGCAAGTTGGCGGAAATTCCACGTCCGGCAACCGCCACCGTGGCAAAACCAGTCACCACCATGGGGAGCTCAAGCTTGAACGTGGTTCTTTTCCAAAGATAGAGCCAGGCATAGGCACCGGCGGTCGTGTAGAATCCGAATTTGAAAACCTGCTTGGTTTGCTTGGCGGTGTCAACAGGCTCCCATTTAGGGTATGCTTGCGAGCTAAGCAAGTTCGAGAAAGTCGTGGGCCATTTGTTGGTGGAGTCGGGGAATACTCTTGTTTGTTGTTCAGCCATTATGTGTATGTGTGAGGTGTGTGAGTGTATGAGTGTGTGAGGGAGGGGGCTTTTTTATATAGGAATAAAGGAATAAAGGAATATAGGAATATTCTTTGCTTTGTCTAATCGATTTCTAGCAACACAACGCACGAAAATCTCTGGTCTGGTGTTCTTTAATGACCGATCAGTAAGGATTCAGAACGGTGAATTGAATGTTAGGGTTGCGGAGATTCGAGAGAGAGAGAGGGAGGGAGAGGACCAATCAGCGGTAGTGCGAATAAAGAGAAGGAAGAAAAAAAGATAAACATCCGTGCACCGTAATGATGCAGAGACTTCCAGCTGGAAGCACAAGGGTGCGAAATTGATTGTAGCTCTGATTAGTGCTCTCAATTTTTTATGAGTTCGAGCTTTTGAACTTGTAAATCATCAGAATTTGTTTCAAGTAGATAGAATGTTCTTGTAAAATGAAATTCTTTTTTGTTCGACAAGATGAGATTACTCACTCCCAAAACGAGAAAAAATGAAATTGTTTGCTCAAATTGTTTGCCAAAAGCTTTGTTTTTTTCATACTTTGGCTTCGATTAGATGACGGCTTTTGATTGCCGAAGAACAAGCTTGATTTCATACCGTTATGAGGTCAATTTTTCCTCTTTTTCAGGCTTGAAATCATAACTAAATATTTTAGAAAGAACTGTAGTCATGTGTCTCGCCATTTCACGTTAGAAACATCTTAAGTGTTACCTTTACTCTTGATATTCTCTCTTGGTCTAAAACTCATTTGGGTCAGATTCCAAATTGTATTGTTTGTTTGTTTATTTTTTTTTTTTTTTTACTTTTTTTTTGAGTGGAAGAAAGATTTTTTTTTTAATTTCTTTTTAAATTAAATGATGAGATCATCAAAGTTTCTTCAAAGAACTAAATACTTAAAGAAAAGCGGAAGAATGACATGGAAAGTCGAAGGTTTCCGTGATTAACCCTTCAACATTTCTTTATCCCCCAATGGAGGACTATTTCCTTTAAATTTCCGTAATGAAATTACGCCACGAAAGTCACCACAGCCCCAGATCTTGGAGGTTATAAAAACGTAGTTAATATCCGGTAATTTTCCCTACCAAACAAGTATACCTTTAAGTATGAAAATCGGAATTGTAATTCTCTGTGCTTTTGTGGAAGCAGCCACCGCAATTAACTTATCTCGTCACATCCCGTGTGTGACCGAACCTTGCCCCAAGAAGAAGTGGACACGCCGTTCCGAAGAGGCCGAAACGGTTTTCCAAAACGATGAAATAGTGAAGCCGAGGACCAGGGAAGAACAGTCACTTCAGGATCTAGATGAATGGCTTTCATGGTATCTTGGACAGCTAGGATCTTTTGTAGTCGACATAGAATTTGACTACAAACGATTTGCCTTACAAGGACCAGAACTCGCCATCCAACTAGTGAAAATCAGCCGCAATGTTCAAGCTCTAGACACGCCATCTACAGATCTATTTGTCATGCTCAAGTTTGCTACTTACATGTACCGGGTAATGATGGAAGCAATACACATGATTGAAACACATAATGATATTTCTGTAGCGCTGACTAAGGTCAGATCCATGGCTCAGCTTAATGTGGCGTTTTTGGCATTGCCCCTTCGCTACTCTACAACTAAAACCAGTGTCAGAGAATACGCCGACAATATTTTTTCGTACAATGCCATCATGGACCGTTGGCGAGATGATTTTGTGGCCCTACTGGAGGTGTCTGATCCAACTAAACGGGCATTTCATCACCAGTTTACTCTTGCCAAACAAACATTTCTGGGCTTACACTCGTACTTGCCAACACTCAGCGAGATGCATTAAAATTCTAAGATATTACTTTCTTGAGGAAAAATCGATATATATGTTTAAATTTATAAAGCACGAGTTATATTATCTCAAGCTGTAAGTGAGTAAAGTGCTAAATATGTGAATGTGCAAGTTTTGAATCTACTCCGTAAATAGGCACATACCTGTACTTGAGAAATTTCCTCGTAAAACAAATTTATGTGTTTCCCCGATTTCTTTAGGCCATCTCAAACAAATCACACAGAGTGATAATTTTTGAAAATTTGTCATGATTCATTCGCCTAAATTTGAAGAAGAATTCGGGAAATGCAATGATAAACAATTTGGCCATTTCCCTCGAGCCACCTGCTCCTGGTCACGTGCCTTCAAAGCAAATCTTCAAGTTTGCCCTCCATCTTTTCAAAATTAATTCATTTAAGACAAATCAAAAATTCAAACTTTTGAATATTTTTACTAAAAGAGGAATATTCCTTTAACTTTATCACTAAATAGAAACGTTGATGGTGTGCCAGCAATCAACCAAACTCCAACCCAAGTGCGTCCACTCATTTTGCATGGTAATCGCACGCGGACCTACAGTAGCTCGAAAATTTTGCGGGCCAGACTTAACTTACAGTGTTTCAGTTTATTCGGTTATTAGTCTGTAATTTGAAACACAAAACATACACAAAACCACACAAAATGAACAAGACTTTTACATTTGTGTCTGTGGCTGCCGCCGGTGCGCTTGCATACGCCGTGTACTTCGACTACAACAGAAGAAACTCGCCTGAGTTCAGAAAACAGTTGAAAAAGAGACAAGTGAAGCAACAAAAAACCGCTGCTAAACAAGAGCAAGAGCTGAGAAAATCTAAGATGCTTGCAGTGAAAAAGGCCTTGACCGAAGACTTGGCCGCCAACCCGATCCCAACTGATTTGGCGAAAAAGGAGGAGTTTTTCATGGAGCAAGTGGCTACTGGAGAACAATTGGCCAACAACCCAACGACTAAAGTCGACGCTGCGTTGCGTTTCTATAAGGCTTTGGCCGTCTACCCTAACCCTACCGATATCATGGGTATCTACCAGAAAACCGTGCCTGAGGATGTCTACGAATTGTTGGTGATGATGATTGCCATCCAACCTCCTGCTACTATCACCAATATCATTGGTGCCTCCAGCGCTGCTGCTGCTGCTGCTGGCGCTGCAGATGGCGATGCTGAGGCCGAAGAGGACGACGAAGAGGAGGAGTCCAAGCCTGCTGAGGCCGATTTGGATTAGGATTAATGAAATGATGCAATGATCAGGGGTTCTTTCTTTTTCTTGTTAGATGTATATAGGGGCACGCTCAACGCCCTCCCTCTCTTTCTCTTGGGATTCTTGTTTATTCTAATAGAAAACTGTCGAGTGTGTTTTGGAATGTAGAAGTGTAGCGGAAAATTTCATTAATGAGGCTTTAAGGGGAAAATAATTGGGTTCGCTTTTTGCCACTTTCCGGATTCAGAATTACCATGTGTTGCTCTTGTCTGTGTAATAATCCATGAAAACCGCTAGGAGGCGAGAAAGAAAAATTTCGAGGATCAAACCAGGATGTTTCTCTATCCTTTACAAAAAAAAAATCTATAGAGCTCACGATCACTTTAAAACGAGGCCGCAATTCCAGATCTCATTTTCCAGTTGCGACATATTCCCTGATACTTTATTCGAAAAATCTCAGCCAGCACCAAATTGAACTGAATTTCCCTAAATCAAGAATATTTCTAAGATTATCCTTCAGAAATCTAGAAGCCACTGTGGAAAATAAGTGTTGCAACAGCGATCGCCCAATATGGCAATTCCGTCTTAGTGCGCTCTATTATTAGCCTGCGTCGCGTCAAAACAAAGCGTAGACGGGCCGGATTAGGCTTGAGGTATGGAAAACAAGTCTTTTGTTTTAAGGTTTTTCTTTATTTAGATCTTTGTTTTCTCGTGGATCCTTTTTTTATTTTTTCATTTTTATTTTTCTACTTTCTTTAACAACTCTTCTCTTCTCTTCCCTTCTCTCGCTTTAGTTGAAAATGCTTGTCCCATTTCTTTCATTTTTGGCGGTGGCTTGGGCATTCAATAGCCTGACTACTAATGCTATGAATGCCACTACTAATGCTACGAATGCCACTACTTATACTAATCTTACCCAGCCTTTCAAATTCCAAAATTCAGACTCTTCTGCCAGTTTCCACTATCAGGGCGTGGCGCTTGGCGGCTGGCTCCTTTTGGAACCTTACATCACGCCATCTCTTTTTCTTGCATTCAACGAAACATCCAGAAACGCGTCTGATATTCCCCCTGACGAATATACATTCTGTGAACAATTGGGCAAACCCGAGGCGGCAAGAAGATTACACACACATTGGCTGACTTTCTACAATGAGTCTGATTTCCAGGATATAAAGCGATACGGCTTTAATATGGTGCGTATTCCTATCGGCTACTGGGCCTTTGATATGCTTGACGACGATCCATTTGTTAGCGGGGCCCAGGAATATTTGGACTTGGCCATTGGCTGGGCCTATGAAAACGGCTTGAAAGTGTGGATCGATTTGCATGGAGCACCAGGGTCTCAAAACGGATTCGACAATTCCGGCCAGTTCCGTGATAATGTGCCTGGATGGCAAAATAATCAGACAAATGTGGCACTCACAGAACTGGTGCTTCGGCAAATCTACTCGAAATACGGCAGTTCTTCTTTTGCCAACCGCTATAACGATACTATTCTTGGCATTGAGGTGCTCAACGAGCCCATGGGTCCTCTTATGTCAATGGCAGAACTCAAACAATTTTATAATCGGACTTATCTTGATGCACGCACCTACCAGGATACAAACAACACGGTAGTTTTCCACGACGCGTTCCAAGGGTCCGGGTACTGGGACGAGTTTTTGAATACTACGGGCCAGGTGCCCGCTCGCTTGCAAAACTATAATATTTTGATTGACCACCACCATTACGAGGTGTTTTCGGTGAACCAATTAAGGGGAAATATCTCGGAACATATTGCTAACATTGTCAACTATGCGTCTGGAATATACGATGAGAGATTTGCACATCCGGCCATAGTTGGTGAGTGGAGTGCTGCATTAACTGATTGTACGCCTTGGCTCAATAGTGTACATTATGGTACCCGATGGGAAGGCACCCAGCCATACGAAAATTCCCCAGTAAATATATCTTCTATGGGCAATTGCTCAAGTATCAACAATTGGGCATCCTGGTCGCCTAAACACAAAGAACATACGCGCAAATTCATTGAAATCCAACTCGACCAGTACGAGTCGAAATCACACGGCTGGATTTTCTGGACCTACAAAACTGAAACGACCATAGAATGGGATTTCAAGCGGTTAGCGCAGTTTGGGCTTTTCCCGCAGCCATTTTCAAACAGGCTCTATATTATCAATGGTACAGACACGAAACCTGAAACTAGCGGGGCAAGTTCAGCTCGGCCATATACGTTGGTGTTGGGCCTTTTGGTGCTTTTTTCTTTTATTTGATTTATAGTTAGAATATCGAATTCTGATCCATTCCAAAAAAAAAAAAAACTCCGCTATATTAGCCGCACCCGCATGGTCACGTGCCCTGCAGCCATAATGTTCTCGCTCGACTGCGAACGGCCACATTAATAGTCATACGAAAAGTGCTAATTTCTCAGACTCTTTTGAACACACAAAATACATCAATAATGTCTGTAAATGTCGCTATCATCGGTGCTGGTGTTGTGGGCTCTGCCTTCATCAACCAATTGAAAAACTTGAAGTCTTCTGTCGCCTTCCACGTCGTCTACTTGGCCAGAAGCTCCAAGGAGGCCATTATCTCCAAGGATTACCTGCCAGTCGACTTGCAATCTTTCAAAACCGCTGCTGCTGAGCCTGTTTTGCCCTTGGAAGACTTGGCTGCTTTCTTGAAGGCTTCTCCTAAGCCCACCATCTTGATCGACAACACTTCCAATGCTTCGATTGCTGATTTCTACCCCAAATTCATTAAGCAAGGTATCTCGATTGCGACCCCAAATAAGAAGGCTTTTTCATCTGATTTAGCCACCTGGAATGAGATCTTCGCCAACTCTGCTGCACCAGGCGGCGGTTTGGTCTACCACGAGGCCACTGTGGGTGCCGGATTGCCAATTATCGGTCCATTGAGAGACTTGGTTGCCACGGGCGACAAGGTCGAAAAAATTGAGGGTATCTTGTCCGGCTCCTTATCGTACATCTTCAACTCGCTTTCCACCAGTGACGCCTCTACCACCAAATTCTCCGACGTCGTCAACGTGGCCAAGGAGTTGGGCTACCTCGAACCAGATCCAAGAGACGACTTGAACGGTATGGACTTTGCCAGAAAGGTCACCATTTTGGCTAGAATCGCTGGTTTTGAAGTCGAGTCACCTTCCTCGTTCGCCGTCGACTCACTTGTGCCACAAGAATTGGAGGCATGTGCTTCCGGCGCTGAGTTTTTGGAGAAACTCCCCAACTTCGATGCCGACTTCCAAAAGCGTAAGGACGAGGCCTTGGCTGAGAACAAGGTTTTAAGATACGTTGGCCAGGTCGACTTCAAGGCCAACAAGGTTTCTGTTGGCATTGCCAAGTACGACTTCGACCACCCATTCGCCTCCTTGAAGGGTTCTGACAACGTTGTTTCTTTCAAGACCGAAAGATACCCTAACCCATTGATCATCCAAGGTGCCGGTGCTGGTGCTGAAGTCACCGCCCACGGTGTTTTGGCCGACGCTCTTAAGATCGCCGAGAGAATTGCTGCTTAAGTAAGTTAAACTGAAATTTTAATTAGATCAATTTACATTCCAACGACATATGCTGCGTCGTAATCTTCCTGCAAGTACTTAGAAGCGTCCCGGAAAACCCGACGCAAAAACTCCTCATCTCTACAACACTCCCTGAACTTCAACATGACTCGCTGCGAATCCACAATACTATTCTTCCCACTTTGCTCCGATGCGGGATTCACAAAAGTATTGATCCGGAGAATGTGTACGTTATTTGGAGCCATGCAGAACTCACCCGTATCCCTTAACTCCACAATGTAGTATCCACTGCTGTGAATAAATTGGGCATACTTAAAAATCGGCTTTCCCCAACTGTAGGAAATTTCTATTTGCTCTTTCGAAAAAAATGAAGTCCCGCGGTTGTCAAGAAGAAAATCTGCAACTTTGAGAAAGTGAAGGTGGTAGTAAAAACGATTTGTCTTGAGAATTTCGGCATCCTTGAATTCGGGATCCTGCAAAGGGTTGACTGCTAAGCTCAACTCAACGAAAGAGTGGAATGGATTAGTCTCTGGAATAGTGCATAACTCTCTCCATGGAGTCTCGACAAGCTTGAGACCATACCTTTCGCAAAACCGAGACCAGTTGATAATTGTCTCATCTATAAATTTGGTGGTTGTGTTGAGCCACTGAAGGCGAATGTGGTAACAGTGCTCTGGGTTATGGACACTGTCATAATGGACATCAAGTAACTCGGGCCTGAAAGACTTACCAGACTGGTCGCAATTATATTTCACATGTTTACTAATCATGAACTTCTTGGACTTTCTGACTTTTTGCGACTCGCTCAATGATGAAGATTCACTTTCATGTAATTGATACTGTGAGATGACTGGTTTCAATACATTTGGAGAATCACCGGTACTTGTTAAAGAGTTGCTTCTTGTGAGTGAAGGTGTGTTTGGAGCTGCCGAAAGTGGCGTGTTTGGGGCACTCAATGTAGGCGATTTTGCCTCCTTAGGCTCCTTGGATTCTTTGGATTCCTCAACCTCAGACGTTTGCTTCTTTCGAAACCAACTCTTCTTTTCCACCTTCGCTCTGTAAATCTTGTCAACATACTCGTCACAGAACTCATAGAAATAATGACCGTCTAAAAATCCATGTCTGTTCTCCACGTGGCTGAAAAGACTTTTGTCCATAAGCGTTTGGCCATATTCAGTGGCGGCTTCCCTGCTTTCAATATCATCAAACAGTTTGAGAATCCAAGAAACAAGATCACTTCCGAGGAAACAATGAGGATGAACCTTGAAATGCCAAGTTCTATCCACCAAATTGAGACCCCCTTCTGTTTGCAATTCTTGTGCCAATTGAGGAAGCTTGATATTCATGTTGAACCGCAGGCCATCTGTTATAATGAGAGAATTCGATGGTTTCGTTCCACTAACATCAAAGAACTCTGCTTGTTCATTGAGAAAGTCGTGCAAATTTCCCGTGTAAAAGTTGATCTCGTGAAAAATTTCCTCTTTGCTCTTAGTTGTTGATCCATCATCGTTTTTCTTGTACCTCCCACGCTCAATCAATGCAATCAATTTGCGCAACCCTTCAAGACGTATCTCTTCTTCAGACAACTTTTCGTTATTTATGTGGTAGGAATTGGCTAAAAGAGGACCGGGCATTATCACAAACTTCATTTGCCGGAAATGCTTGCGAATATCTGGAACCGCATCCTCATACCCCGCAATAAGCTGATCCATCTGGTTCCAGTTAAAGTAATGGAATCTTGACTCACGTACAGTAACTCTTGATGAGGTATATTCATCTGCGTATCTTGTTCTTATCAATGGCAATTGTTTGTTCTTGGTGCTGTGAGACCCGAGAAGAATCTTGTTCTTTTCGTCGCTCTTTACCTTCTTGTATAGCTGTACATTCAACGCCCCATTGTAATCAAGAAATATGCGATGGATCTCATCATTCAAGGAAAGATAAACGCGAGCTCCAGTGCAGTCACCAGATGGGAAGTATTTTATAATGCCCTCTGGATAACCACCCGATTTTCTATCGGCCTCGAACTTCTTCACTCTATCACCATAACAAATTTGGAACCCCAGGGCAATTCTGAGCCTGATCATTTCCCGCATAAGATCTTTTGTCGCCTTAAGCTCTAACCTATTTTCCCAATTTAAACTCACCACGTAAATTTGGAAAGTGTACTCGGTTTCCATTTGTGACGTAGTCGGGAACAATGTCGTTCCTATAGGTAGAGCTGCTGGTGCTTTTAAAGAACGCCATTTGAAGATTCTTCTCTTAATTTTGGGTGGAAATACATCTGCCCAGCGGCTGCAGTGGGATTCCATGGCTCTTTGGGGTGCAGAGGGGTTTTCTACCAACATCCAATAAGGATTATTTTCCTCTCTTTCCGAAAGCTCGATTTCCATAGCAGACTTTCGTTTCTCATTGGAAGATGTATTTTTCTCGAGATCGCGTGGTCTCGAGTTTTGATTTGCTCTAGAAGACTTGGAAATTTCGTTTCTCAAATTCGCATCAGCAGTCACTCTCAGCACCTTAACGCCTTGATTGGAAGAATCGCTTAGGTTGCTGAGGCTTCTCGCACTCTTAATTGAAGAAAGTTGGACCGGAGGACTTCTGGCCTTTTTCGCCTTGATTCCTACATCTTCTCCGTTCTTATTAAGTGTGTATAGTGAAGATAACGCTGAGTTCGACATCGACATATTTGTCACCAAGCCGTTCACTGACGAATTTGTCGTCGATACATTTGTCGTCGCTCGCTGAGCCAAGGCCTGGTCCGCACTTGCTTTATGCATTAATGAGAGTGTAGCAGTATTTTTCGCTGATGATAGTTGTTTACCGGCACGCTTTTCAAAGCGATTTTTGACAATCAATGGTTTCCTGTTAACTGGAGCAAAGACATTTTCATCATAGTCATTCATCGACTCAATCACGGGAACATTACTCCGAAACTCAATCCGGTCAACCTGGACATCATTCACTTCGTTTTCCATTAGCCCCATCATTTGCAACTCGTATATCTTGCAGCGGGGGATCCATTGTGATGAAGTATGTGCTGTAGCGCCATAAAACGACATATCGCACCATTTCGGTACACAATGTGATACTTCTCCTGTGTCAGATAAGTAACGAAACAAAGGCACTGTATGCAAAGGCGGCTGGCTCAAGCAAACGATATCTAGTGCGTAATCAAGGCTAAACATTTTTTTTGAAATTTCAAGCAAAAGGTTGTAATCTACATCAAAAAGTCCTGTGCCTGGAGTGATTACCACTAAGTGGTTGATAGTATGACGCAAATCTGTGTTTTTGTATCTGTCTGCAACGAGTGTTAGACTAAGGTCGATCGCCTCGAGTAAGTTCCCTTTGACAGAAGGGCAAGGTTCACCCTTTATTTTAAATTTATTGCCTTCTAAGTGGAGCAAAATATCGCGCTTAAAATTAGCGAACTCAAGCCGCAAGTTGGCCATGATCTTATCCCAAATGAACACACTGACCTGATCTACAACTACACGATAGTAGTCCTGGCAATGCGAGGGCCGTTCACCGCCGCCAAGATTGATCCATGGCACCCTTGTAAAATCGACTGTAGTGAAAAGAACGATTGTGATTGCATGATGGGCATTATTCGATCTCCATTTCTTAAAAATTTGTGGGAAAAGCGTGTTTATGAGCCGATGAAACATAATCTCGCCATTTTCCTCGAAATGCCACATTTCGCGCGAGAGCTGTACCAAGAACACAAGCTTTGCGCTCTCTGAACGAAACACAATGCTGGTGTTGGGCCCAATGTAGCCACTGAAAAGCTTCTTGCCGTCTTTAAAAAGACAATTGATCGATCCAATACGACTTCCCAAAAAGCTAACACGCTGGTCGACATAACAGCAAGTGCCAACCAACGAAGAGGAAAGGCTCCATTGAGAGTCGCGCGAGAGATTTACGTCCTTGATGTAGATTTCCACGCTATCGAGCTCTACGGTTTGCACATCCAGTACCAATTTCACCTGGACTGATGAGCGCGGCGGTACATCAAGAAGTTTCTGGAGACTCAGAGTCAATGAGATTTGAAATGCAGTCTTCGGTTTGGCGCTTGTCTGTGCTGGAGTAATGTTGTCTTCACGTACGATAAACACAAGCTTCTGCGATAAGCGCGGACCCAGATCTTTCCGGACCGTCTGAAGCTCATAAATGTCACCGGCACGAAGCCCTGCAATTGCCGAAGCGTCCACCACCACATCCTGTGCATATGAGGCCGGTTCGTGGAACCAGACTGTCAATTGGACCGGCTCAGAGGGCGACAGTGTAGATACTCGAGGAGATCTTCCGCCAAAGTGCGATGCTGTTGAGGGCGGTAGCGGCAGTAGTTGCAGCAGCAGCAGCAGCAGCAATGGCCCTGTTCTCAATCCAATGCCGGATCCACGGGTCACTGTGCCTTGTCGAGTATCGCCCACACTCTTTGAATGCGAAAGCGTGATCGTTTTAGAGAACGCCACCGGCTCGGAAAAGTTACGGTGTGCCGACCCGGCCATACTGCCTGCTTGCGGCTTGGCCTTACCCACAATTAAAGTCAGCCCCACGTTGTTCATATGGCCTGCAGCCCGGCCTTGACGATGCGACGACATTTTGTGCATTTCCGCGTCGCTGGCGGGTCCCTTTCGTAGGTACTGCGAAAGGTCATCTGTGTTTGTGGCCCTTTGCGGTTTCGGCTGTGTGCCCCACCTGGCGTGCTGCATCAAATAAGAGTGTTTTTGGTGGGTTTTTTTGGTGTATAGATAATGTGGTGCGGAGATTAAATCTTGTCTATTCTGTGGGGAGCCAACCCGCGCGCGAGTAGGTTTTTTTTTTCTTTTTTTTTTTTTTTTTTTCCCTTGGTTTCGGGTGGACCAAAAATTTTTGTTCCAGGGGAATTCCAATTATTTGAAGAGACACCGTTCTTCCAGAATTTTGAGGGAAAACATTGGTAATTATGATAATTTCTGAAGATTTCGATTGAAAGTATTCAGGCGTATTTTGTTGATTTGTGAAAGAAGTATTGGAATGAACGAGGTATCAGCGCTTTAGGCAATTTGGCGCATCATTGGCGCTATAAAACTTGCAGCCACCTGGACCTGCCAATCAATTCGGCACACCATGAAGGAAGGAAGGAAAAAACATACATCACTAGATCTTTACTCTCCCTTGATCGAGTGCTATTATTGTGTTAAATGACTATATACATCTTTGCATCCGCGCTAAGCTAAGCTTTCTCGTTAACCACAAACTCCTCCAAAAACCAGCCATGAAATCTACAGTCTTCAGAAAGTTCTGGGTGAAACAGCGTACCTAATTTATTTCCTTGTCTTGCTGCAACCACCAAACCATTTTCCAACGTATGGAGAATCTCAACTGGGTTTTCGTTATTACACGTTGCACTCACAGTAGTGCCATCCTGAAGCGGCGCGCGAGGCTGCAAATTGGGGCCCACGCATTCAATTGCGCCTTGTTTCAAAACACCCGAAACTACCGGCGCACGGATGAAAACGGTTCGGAAATCTGCAAGTCCTGGCGCAAACAGGGAAAAGTCCCGAGGCTCGCCAAACAGGTCAAGTTGGCGTCCAAAAGCGTTACGCGTGACACGGATGGCCATGGCACCGAGCGCTTTTTGATGCGGATGTGCGTTGCCAATTTCGCTGGCGAGGAAAATAAGCCCAGCACAGGTGCCCCATACCGGCTTCACCCGAGCAAACTCCACCAACGGCTCATACATCCCGGTTCTCTCCGCTATCAATGACATACTGGTCGATTCCCCGCCCGGTACAACAAGCGCTTGACATTGTTCCAATTGCTGTGATGTACGGACAGCAAGAAATTCGAACTTGTGCGTTTTGAGATGAGGTAATTGCGCCGCCTGCGCCAAGTACTCTATATGTTCAGCGAATGCACCTTGAAGAGCCAATACACCCACAGTGAATGTTTTATCACTACTCATTATTTTTGCTTGTGTATAAAGAAATTGTGGGAAAATGTGAATTCTTATCGCCAATATAAATAACAGAGTTCTGGCTGTTAATGATCGTCGTTTCTGTCCTGTTCTGGCAAGTGGTGCACGGTGAAATACACGCGACTAGTATTATGATACAATGAGTGTACTGATCGATGGATTAGATCAAAGCTATGGAGAAAAAAAGAAAGAAAGAAAGCTAACGGGCTGTGATAAACACAATTGATCGTTCGAAGAAAACCATTTGTAGGCAAAGAGTCATCAGTTCGTTGATATGACGTATCAACGCCCTTTTTCTTGGTCCGATCTTACCCGACAGACAGCACACGCTAGTCCGCGAAAATGTTGACTCGGTTCACCGTGAGCTAGGTTTCCCCCGCTTTGTTGCGAACGGGTCACTACTTTCTCTGAAAATCCGCATGCAAGTCTGCTCGATTCTCCTGCCTGCGCCCCGCGAATTTCTTGTCAATGAGGTTTGTGATCAGTGGGAGCAGCAACTTAACGAACGTTCGCTAGCCTGTTAAAAACGCTTGCAAGTAATCAACAAAGTAATCGCCAAACTGATTTCTTATCTCTCTTTGACTCTCTCACATAATGGAATGCTTAGATAAACACGAAATTCCCTCAGTTTTGTCCCGCCATAGCGCATGTAACCATTGACCACCCTCGTCTGCCTACCCCTATGCATTATTTGCGCGTTTGTCGCCCAAAAATAGGCAAGCACCTACCGCAAAGCATGCGCTTTCTGCATATTGCTCGCTTAGTTATGCACCACGCGCATTTGCCATACACAGACCACAAGCTCTAGGCATTGTTGGCAAATTAGCTAAGTAATTCCGGATCCATGAGTCACGTTTCCTGCGAGCATGTGCTGAAAAATTTCCTACAAAGACTCCCGGTCGGACTCCTCTAGAAAAGTTTTAGTGGTGGAAGTTAAAGATCAATATTACCTGACTTTATTTCATTTAATCATCAGTACAATCCCTTGAAACCATGTCAGACTTTAAGATCAAAGCGGGCTTAGCCCAAATGTTGAAAGGCGGAGTCATTATGGATGTCGTCAATGTCGAACAGGCGATCATTGCCGAGAGAGCCGGTGCATGTGCTGTGATGGCTTTAGAGAGAATCCCAGCAGACATGCGTGCGTCGGGCCAGGTGTGCCGGATGTCCGACCCCCACATGATCAAGGCTATTATGAATGCAGTTTCCATTCCTGTTATGGCCAAGGTCCGTATCGGGCATTTCGTTGAGGCACAGGTGCTTGAGGCGTTGGGCATTGACTATATTGATGAGTCTGAGGTACTTACACCTGCAGACTGGGAACACCATATCGAAAAAGACGCTTACAAGGTGCCTTTTGTGTGTGGTGCCAAGGATTTGGGTGAGGCCCTTAGAAGAGTAGCCGAGGGTGCGGCCATGTTGAGAACTAAAGGTGAGGCAGGTACCGGTGACATTTCGGAGGCCGTCAAGCATGTACGCAAGGTAAAGGCGCAGATCCAGGAGGTGGTGCAGAGAAAAGACGACGCTGCATTCCTTGCTGAAACTGCAGCAGCTTACCGCGTGCCAGTTTCTTTGCTCCACGACTTAATCAGCAATGAGGGCAAATTGCCCGTCGTGAACTTCGCTGCAGGCGGTGTGGCCACACCCAGTGATGCAGCCATCTGCATGCAGTTGGGCTGTGACGGTGTGTTTGTCGGTTCGGGTATTTTCAAATCAAAAAACCCAGAGAAATTGGCCAAGGCTGTGGTTGATGCCGTCACACACTACAACGACCCTAAGAAGATTTTGGAGGTTTCCACGGATTTGGGTGAATTGATGTTTGGTACCAGCATCCAGTCGATTTCCGAGGACAAAAGATTGGCCGGTCGCTAGTATGTATTTATCAGTATATATTAACACTTTAAAGTATACATGCCGAAAAATGGGAATAAAAGATAGTTTAATGGTTAGATTGTGTGAAGCTCAGAAACTGTTGCTTTTTGACATGCACTAAGATAATGACACACCTCTTTCAGTGATGTATTTGCATAAGAAGGGACTGATTTGAAGAAAACCCACTCAAATCCGCTCAATTGCATTCAAGTGAAAAAACTCATAAATTATTAGATTTCCCTTAATGTTAACTGAAGAACTTGTGGTCACTCTAGAAAAACCTCCGACAACACACTATACACGTCGTCCTTGTCCTGGTCAAATGACACTATCTCCTTTACAAAACGGCCCAAATCTGGAGGCTCGCGGCCCCTGATACCCAAATCGTCAGTGCACACAAAGAGCATATCGGGACGGAGATTCTTGAGAAGATGGAAGTATCCGTCAATATTCGAGCACCTCAAAAGCTTATAATTACGGATCAACGTTTGGGGCAATTCGTACACCCGAGAATCAACACTGCTTTCGATCTGGCATGCTAGATCATCAACGGATAAGTACGGTGGGAGAATGAACGTCACGTTTTCTGACGAAAGGAGGATTTCGTCTAAGGGAAGGCCCAGACTTAACACCGAATGCAGTAGCGTCACGGCAATTTGTTTGCTGGCGTACTGTGCCCGTTTCCGTTTCCCTGACTTTTCTTTAGATTTTCCAGCTTCTTCCGTATTGCTTTGTCGCTGAATAGCCCCGTATATTTTATACGAAAGTGCAGCCACTGAGGTTGCTATTAGTACTGCTGCAAGTACCTTGGGTGATTTTCTTCTGGCCATGGTGCCGAGGCGTGTTATATTTCTTTGATTCCTATAAAAAATATTGTGATGGAAAAATATGAAATTGTAATGAAGTAAGTATGCTGATTCTTGAAATTACCCAATTGCGGGACGCGTGCTCTTTATCTCAAAGCCTTACTTTCGGGTGGTGGGGATCCCAGATTTCTGCAGCTAAAGATGCTTTGCGCAGTGTGGAGACTTTTTTTTTTTTTTTGTTGGTCCGCGGCGGACTTAACGTACCCCACGCGCGTTTTATCTCTCTTTTCCCGCCACGGCTAGAGATAGGTGTGTATACAAAGGGTCCGGATCGGCACTAAAGCAGTAATTTCTACCCATTGATCTTTTTTGTTGGGACCCATCAACACCCCTGCATCACCGACTGACACATGATTGGAGAAACAGGAGAAAGATGTTTATTATCATGATTTAAATTAAAAAAGATTATTATATCTTTATTTGATTAAATTAGTCATTAGCTTGCCTTTCGTTTCTATGTATTCAACTGTTCGAGGCAAAAGTTCATCTCACTTTCATCCAAGGATTTGATGTAAAGACACTTTCTCAAAAGTTCATCATCCACCGTAACATTGTAATTTTGCGACCACTCAATTGACTGCGAAAGTGACTTCACAATGTGCACCGAAGTCCTGAAACGGGCAAAATTGATCATCTTTTCCACTTCGATTCCCGGGTTACTGGTCATTGTAGAATCCCCCTGCGTCACACTCAATTCACAAGTATCATCATTCTTCGAGGGGCTAGTCACCACGGGTTTCGTCTTGACAAATTTCGGTCTTTCGGCATTGAAAATCAAGTCAGAAAGGTAAAGTCCCACAAACGGAATGCACCCTTTAGAAGGCTTGATCTGATTGGTGCTCACGCGCATATTGATGAAGTTTTTCAATGGCGACGACACTTGCTCCAAATGCTTCAACGTCAAAATATCGCCTGGATTGAGATTGTTCCAAGTGCTCTTCAACTTGTTGACTTTCTCGCTGGTAAGTGCTAACACGATCTGCATAAGCGTGGAGAAATTCTGCATCTCGTAGCTATGGTAAGCAATATGGATAAATCTCGACACAATCTCTCTCCGTTCATCTTCATCGCGAGTCAATAAGATCTCGGAAATAATCCAGTTCACCACGAGATTGAAACGGGCAATTACAAGATTCACGCCCTTGTTCTTAATATAGTACTCGTCATTAACAATGATTTCCAACCAACTGTTGACTGGCGTCAATTCCTTGTTCCACTTCAACTCAATAAGTTCCTTCCAGTCGATTTCTTGCAACATGTCTCGCTCAATGATTGTGAAATGCTCGGCGATTTGCTTGGAATCATAACTCAAAATAAATGAAATGTGGCTACCCGCGGCCATCACCTGTTTTGCAGACAAATTCTCGGATGTAAGATAATATCCGTCCAAAACAAGTTTCGGGTTTAAGAGCGAGTATGGACTGCCACTTTCACTCGTGGGTAAGGCCGAATACCGGGCATTTGCAGTGGAATTTGACTGTGAAACAAGCAACGTGGACTTGCTCCGTGTTTTAATTGGCGTGATTGGCCGGTTTCTCAACTCGTCCTCAATGTCTGATGAATAACCAATGGCATCCTCCGTCACAGCATTATTAATCTCGTCAAGTATATCCTCGGTATTCTGGTGCAAATCGATTTGTGGTGAGGTTTCTTGCTGAAGCTGCGGTTGTGGAATCTGGGTCACTTCGGCATAACGTACATTTTTAGGGGCCGAGTGTTCAGGAACAGATGCACGCCGAATCACGTGTGAATCTTTTCTTGGCTCCAGTTCAATAAGCACAGAATTCGCCCTAGCCTTAGGAATCTGATTTCCATCAATAACTGCTGATCTCTCAAACAAATACGTGTTCATTATCTCGCCCTTGGGCGTTTCCAATTCCAGCACAGAATCGTTCATTTTTTGCAATGGTGATCCCGATTTTCCTTCAAGCTTATACAAAGCATACTGCACCGGGTTTTTGCTATTGAAAGACTCGTCTGGGATCGAGGCCAACTCCCGAAGAATGTTATTGCTGATTCCAGGAATGGCCACCGATGCCGAGGACATTCTGTTCAGCTGCTCGTCTTTAGAATCTGCTGCCGGCTTATTTTCTCTTGTAGCAGCACTAGAAAACACAGAACTTACAGATAAATCGGACAATTTCCCCGACTCGTCTTGGAAAAGAGCCCGTGTACTTGCCGACGCATAACTATCGCGCACCAGATTGAACGGCAACTCGGTCAATGCGCAAAGTGTGCTAAGCCTTGTATTCTGTTTTTTCAACGACGAGGTTCTTGAAATATGAGAAGCGATGGACCGATTCACACGATGCGCATGTCCCGACACATTTGAAGAGGCAGATAACCGTGCAAATATCAGATGATGATTATGATTTTGATGGTTCAAATCGCCATCCTCGGCCAATTTACGCAAATCCTGGTACCCATTCTTTTTCTTAAGGTGAGAAGAATACTGTTCGTTGCGTGAAGATTCAGGCACTGCAGAAAACGCCGAGTCATATGTCATGTACGATTTCAAGGACTCGTGTTTGTTCAAAGAATCCGTCGAGTTTCGCGAGAGATTAAACAAGCCTTTTGCAGAAATACTGGGGCCAAGACGATCGTGCAAGCTGATTCTTTGCACTGGCAATTTTTTAAGTGACTGAGGACTCATGGCAATACCCAAATCCGAAACTTCTGCATCATATTGCTCCACATCACTAAAGTCCAAATCGCTAGATTGAGTCTCCAGTTGAGCTTTCACCAGGGCAGCTTTTTCCTTGGCATTTTCTTCATTACTCACATCATAAAATTTGGTTTCTGGGCGAGCAGAGGTATCACATAACAGAGCCGAGTTTTCAAGAAACAAATTGCCATCATCATTCCAATTAATGCTGGCTACTCGGCCACCAAACGAGGACCTTTTCGAGCCAACTAATGAGGCTCTCTTTTTAGCAGCAGAAAACGCATGTGATTTTCTTCCCAGCGAATTGAAGGAATCGCCTAATGCATCCGATTGTTCGCCAATACTGGACTGGCTGAAAAGATTATCGATTTTCTCAATGTTCAACTCTGAAATATCCTGGATCGACATATCCTTCGTTGTTGTAGCAGTGGACACACGTGACTTTTCTCTTTCTAAGGCTGACGTTGGGAATAGAATATCCGTGACTTTCTTTTTTGGCGAAAACGTGATTGTGGCCCGGCTGATTTCGTCTTGAGCCTCTTGCTCGTTGATTGTAGGCCTTGAGTCAAAAATATAGTACCGAATCACAAATTCCAATTCGTCCACAATCCGTGCACTAAGCACATCCACACGGTCGCCAATCTCCTTATATTTTGGAGGATTTGCGGCCGATTTTTCCGTCTCAGCAGTGCTGCTTTTTTCGTCGCCACTTTCACCGGAAAACGTCGATTTATCGCTGCGCAATTCAGGAGAGTAAAGTGATTTGGTCCAGCCCTCAACTACTCTTTTGATCGATCGTTTGCGGCCCACGGAATCGGCTTCATATGGCGCAACCGGGGTCTTAAGATCTTCTTTTAAGCTGCAGCGCATTTTTTTCACCGGTGAAAGCGGCACGATTTGAGTGACTCGTGAAGAAGGAAGCTTGATACGGCCATTAGTGGAAAATCCTGTCTGAACCAGACTCACCGGCTGCGGTGCCTTCTTTTCAGGAACATGGGATGTTTTCTTTAATGCAAGCGAGGAGTCAGTAAGATTCAGGTAATTGTGTTTTGGTGCCAAAGGCTCGCGTCTTGAAGTGAGAGTGAATTTAAGATTTTCGCGTTTGGCTCCTTTCGTATAATATTCCTTGAGCTTATCATCAAGCGAAATTCGGGACGATTTGTGTTGATTGACCAAGTTACCGATCGGAAGTTGGGCGGCCTCATTTAATGCAGAATTATCGTAAACAATACATTTATGGTGTGTTTTCTGGTCATAAAGCGAGAGCATGGCCGAACGCCGGAACGAGGGATTTGTATGGATCGACGCCTCAGTATTGGATTTTGTAAGCCGCTTCACATCGAAATATTCGGCCAGCATAGGCAATACTGAGCTTATTTGATTATCGCAGGTGAATTGACGGCCGAAAAACTCGTTGATTTGCAGGAGCCAGTGTGTTTTCAAGTCGCGGAATATCTTAACTTCAAATGCCATGTGTGGAGCAAGAAGCGCCAGTTCCGTACATATCTGATTAATGTGGAATGCAAACAAGTCACAGAGTTTCTCGTCCAGTTCGAAATCGTCATAGAAATAATTGAGAACCCAGTGCCGCAACACGACAAACGTGCGGAGAAGAACCAATTTCCCCAATTTCTCGGTCTCGGGCTTTTGTGAGTTGATGTATTGCAATGACCAAATAAGCCGAGTAAGAAGCAAATTAAGCACCACGTGGGAATCGGTGAAAGTCCTGTAAGTGAGGAAAAAATCGCAGATTAGATTATAGTCAATCACCTCGGGCGACGTGAGTTGCACAAGTAACGCACGGAGCGTTGCATGACTTATACATTCGGGGTCTTTTTCATCAAATTTGACCACCAGACTTTGCTCTGCATTGAGACTAGGAAAATACCGGAAATCGTCAAACACGCTTTCGTTATGCTTATTATATGCGAACCTATCGTCCACGGGACTTTCTATTTCGCCACCTTCAACATCATTTCCCTTCGACACAAGATTTTCTTGTCCTGCTTTCACCGGCAGTTGTGTGAGAGGAGCAGTCATTTTCGACATTAGACTCAGTAAATCGCATTGCGGATCGACAAATTCGCTTTGCTGGTCCCAATTAGCGCCTGCTTGAGTGGGGCTTAGTTTATCACTCGCCAGAAAAGGGGTATCAACATTATTTGCCCCTTCATTTGCTTGTTCAAGGCGGCTAATTGTGTCGTTGAAGCTCTCGCAAAAAGTGCCCTCTTCACTCACGCTGGGTTCTGGGAGACTGGCTTTTATATCGGAGAATTCGTCCATTGTACTTGTGTACAGCTTTTTTTAAAAAAAAAAAAAAAAAGAAAAGAAAGAGACGAAGAATTTCTTCCTTACCAGTCAGATAAATCTGTGTTTTGGAAGCTGTAGGGAAATCAGATCTGGGAATAACCTTTCCTTCTTTTTTTTTTTTCGCCTTTGCTTTTCGCTGCCTGAGAGTTCTCGATTATGGAATTATGACTTGCTGTATAAAAGTACGGCCGTATTTTGTTCAGACTGCAATTATAAGCTTTATCAAATCCTTGAACTTTTTTCTGTTCGTTTCTGTTTTTGGTCGATTGCTCGTATCAAAGAGCGTGTCTCGAAACGTTTTTTTTTTCTTCCTTCTAACGTGGGGCCCAAAACTTGCCATGCGATTTCGTACTAATTGTTGTTTTCCTGCATGAAACCGCACTGGTGGTGTGTTGTTTGTTTATGTTTTGTTTTGTTTTCTTATTTCCAGCTGCTGATGCGCGTACTGCAGGAAGTCCGGACGATGCGTTGCGGTGCACGGCTCAGTCTTTTCTCTGACACACCCTAAACACCAAATTTTAATTTAAAACGTATTACAATAATTACTAAGATTGGAGGGGATAAATATATAGATTAGGGAGAGATGTTTCATATGTATTTGTATGTTGACTAAGGATACATGATTCTAAAAAGTAAGGGTTTAGCCCTCAACTCACGGCACTTTTCTGGACTTTCTCAAAACGGCAGTTTTGTCTCACCACGCGCGGGTTCATTTTTTTTTTTTTTTTTTTTTTGTTTGGCCTTAGTTACGGAGAAGGGAAACAACAGAATCCCCCAACTTGAGATTCGTTTCACTTTTGATGCGGTACCCCACGCCGCCGACGCAAATCCCGTGCGACACTCAATAAATCAACAAAACAACCCGAAAGCCTTTTCTCTTTTTGAGGCATGTTTATTTTTATTGTTTGGGCTAAGCGAAATGTTTTGTTACAATAGTAAAAGCGAAAATCCACCACTTTCCTATAATTTTTCCTTGCGCTAATTCCATAGTTTTCCTTAATTCAAGACTCAAGTCTCTCTCCACTTGTTTTTTTTTTTAGTTTTTGTTTTTTCAAATCTTGTGTGATGCTAGTGAAGGTATCATTTTGCGACGGGTCCGTTTTGTATTGACTAGCATGTGATTCCGGCAGTATCCACATTCCAGTACTTTTTTTCTCTCCTTCTTTTCAATTCCTGCCTTTTTTCTTTTTTTGTTTCAGATGCGAAACTTCATATCTTAAAATATCCTCACTGTATTCATTGAAAGTGGCTTAAATCTTATCGCCTGTGTTTCGTCATGCTCTGATTGAATGCCTAGGTGCGGAAACACTTCCACACTACGTAAGTTAAGTTTACTTTTAATACATAAGCTAGCGAATCACAGAACGTGCAAATTGAAGGTTAATGGTAAACCGCTACAAAGGAGAAACTAGCTGGTAATCATCCAGTTAATCTATTCCGAAACTATTTCTTTCGTGGCCTTCGTATTATAATACATAATATATTTGCATAACTAGAGGACTTTCCCTGTAAGTTCTTGAGCAGCCAGAAAAATAGCCCTGAGGATCAATTATCAGGAAATTCTAAGAATACTCATTAAATCTCAATAATAACCAAGGTATCATGAAACATGTACACACACACACACACATACATACATACATCTTTTTCTAAGAAGCTCTACTGTCTGTTTTGAGTAATGGCGTTTTTCAAAGCAGCAAACGGCGACTGCTGGAACTGGCTATCCTGAAGCACCTTAGTAAACTGCTGGTTCTCGGCTTCTAGTAGTTTAGTATGTCCCGTATGTTTCTGGGGGTTGGGCAAATTTAATGGTTTAGTGGTGGTTGCCTTTACAAAAGCCAGTTTCTTAGCGGTTGGCGCATCCACGACATTGATCACGGATTCCGGTAAGCTGCTAAGAAGATCGTCCATTTTTGGTTTCAACTCCTCTTTTTGTTTCCGTTTTCTTCTTCTGAGAGTGGATTTCGACACTCCTCCAGAGAGATTAAACGTGACTTTTGATGCCAAACGTTCATTGAAACTGGTGGTCTTGGCCTGTTGTTTTTCCTTTTTACTGATTTTCAGTAATTTCAACAACGGATTTTCGTTGTGTGATTGCTCCAACGCTTGTTGATCTCTACGAAACTGTTCGATTTTATCGGCCACACTAGAACTTCTGGTGGCCTTATCTCTGAGCCCGGATTTTTTCTTTAATGCCTGCAGAGTTAGTATAAACGATGATTTGCATGATTTTCACTTTCTCTATTATTCTTTTCTTTTTCCGGTGTATCACGTACCATCTCTGTTTTTTTTTTTTTTTTTTTGCTTTTTTGAAATGATTTTCGTAGATAAGATTGATGAGCTTGAGATGAGATGGCCATGCGCGAGGGATGGTAGTGGAGGGCAGATTACTGCCTGTCAAAATTCTGTCAATAACCGAAAACTGGATTTGGAATACTTTTAATCGAAGGAAATTTTATATATGTGAATAGTTTGAAAAGTATTTTTTTTCAGCTAAACTTAGAATTATCTTCGTATATCTATAAAAAAGCTTGATGCTAAGTAACAATAATATAATAAAAAAAGGAGAAGACTGTGCCTTCGCAATTTGCTCTTTACCCTTAGAGGCCTTTATTTATTTTTGGCCCTTTTTTTTTCCAAGACCCGAAACTCATAGAAATCTGTGATTTAATAAATTAATAATCTTCATTATTTGTTGTTCTATTTCTCTTTTTTTTTTTTATTATTTTTTTTTTTTTTTGCTGGACTACCCGGTCTTTTCATAGCAATGACACGATTGGAGTGTGTATTACCCGAAAAAAAAGGATAGTGGGCATTGATGAATAACGGTTGGGGCCATTTAGCCATATAAAAACTCATATGATAATATTTCAAAGCAGCTTTTCATTTCAAGAGGAGGAAAAAGAAAGTGATTTTTTATAAAGTGATGGAAAATTGGGTGTGTGCTAATTTTAAAAGTGTATTTTTATTTACAGAATTGCATGGTTTTGTAGAGAAACACCGCAGCCAATCAACATTTACTAAAAACTATTAGACAGGCTGGTTCAGAATTCAAAACACAAAATACACACTGTCTAATCACAGAAACCTTTCATTTCATATCAAAACATAACAACTTTGTATCAAATAAGACTCCTTAAAAAAATCGTTTGATTAGCTGCAGAAGAGGTACTCTTCCAATTAATCAGCATCACGTGGCTTTTCCCCTACAAAAGATTATCTAACCACCTTCAATAATACACATAATTTATATTCCCCGGCCAGCCAAACTACTGAAAAAGATAAAATAATTGAAAAAAAACCAGATTTTGTTTTTAAGAAAAAACTAATTGCCCAAAAATACCCAAAAATGCACTTTTAAGCTTTGGCCAGCCCAGTGTCTCAGATAACTATGCCCTCACCGCACTACCCCACAGCCGGAGCATTTGCAGTCGGAAAAAAATAAACACTTTTATAAAGAGAGTGCTAAGAAATGAAACTTTTCTTTGGTGAACACAAAGTGAAAATTCTGGGAAGTGATTTTTTTAATTATGAAGTCATTGGAAAAACACGGTTTCCAATAATTCCACGTGCCCTGGGATTATTTATCTTGCCTCTCCTGTACCGAGCGGAGATGAGCGAGAAAACATCGCATTCGTATGGCATCAGGCCAACCTTTACTTATCTCCTAACATTAAACATAAGCGAAAACTTGTGGATCCCAGCACAGCGAGGAATACCGTGCATATCTGAAGAGAATATTATACATATATCAATCGTGTAAGGAATATTCTTATATTTCGAACTTAAGAAGGAGAATAAACAAAACAATATTCAAGAATTATTACTATACACAGCTCGCGGGCCCTTTTGTCATATCACGGCCATATATAAAAAAATAGATCCCGCTGCTTTGGCCTCGCACTTTACTTCATCAAGTCAAACGGACCGAATTGAGTCATTTTGGGGGCTTGTTTATATATTTTTTTATTGTTTGATACCAAGCTGATTCCATGAGCTGGCCCAGCAGTGACCCGGTGTCAAACACGCAAGACCAAAATATGTCTAAACTGCCTCAACTACGAGCACCATCAACGGATCTTCAAAGTCCTCAAATGGGCATTTCAAAAGGTCTGGAGGTATCCAGCCCGCAGCCGCCGCAGGGGGAAGAAAATATGGATCTGACCAAGATTTCTGCATATGCCCGGCTCGATTTCGACCAGTACACGTTTTTTGTGCAGACACTCCAGGTTGTTTTGGGGCGGAAACTGAGCCAGGAGTTTTTATCGCTGGCCCATCATTCGGTGGACGTGCACCTCAGCTCGAAAAAAGCCATTTCTCGGCGGCACGCCAAGATCTTCTATAATTTCGGCACGCAGCGGTTTGAGATCTCGGTGTTGGGCCGGAATGGGGCATTTGTAGATGACTCATTTGTGGCAAAGGGAATCACCGTGCCTTTAAAGGACACCACGAAAATCCAGATTGGCGATATCCCATTCACATTTGTATTGCCGTCACTAGAAGCAGCCGAAGCAGAAGATGCACGCCACCCATCTGCCAAGCTTTTCAATCCTACAGATGCCCTCAATTTGCGCAGTAATCTTTATCTGACCACCGGTTCCAACCAGCTGCCGAAACGAAATAACACGCCGAAATCCGTGCTGATATCAGCACCCACGCAACCACCACAGCTGGAGAAAAAAGATGCGGCTGCGGTTGCCGCTCTCGCAAGACGCAACTCAAAGGCCGATATCGTAAGACGGCTTTCGATCGCAAGACGCAAATCGTTGGCGCTGTCTTCTAACGACGAAATCAACGCGCTTTTGAAAGAGTTGGAGACGTTTAACACAGGCGAAAACGGCGAAACGTCGATTCTGCAACCCGCTGATGCTCCATTTGACCCGGAACTTTTGGATGCAGATGTGAAGAATCTTTTACATACTTCTGCCGCCGAACTAAGTTACGAGCAGCTTCAAAAGGAGGAGGACGAGATCGACGCGCTTGTCAAACAGCATAATCTTAGCGAGGGCGTGGTGCTTCAAGAACATCAACATGAAAGCCCGCAACTACCGCAGGATTTGGCCATGGATATCAATATGTTGGACCAGGAAGTGGCGTCTTTGGCGCCGTTGATGGACGCAAACACGCTAAATATGACCGACGACGCGTTACGAAAACCGCACATGGCCACCGCTTTCCCAATCACCGGTCCGCGCAGCGGGATTTCCAAAACAAACTCGCTCCAACACTTGGATTCGCTGCTGCTTATGGGTAAACCATTGGGAACTGGAACTGGAACTGGAGCCGGAACGGGAGCTGGAACGGGAGCTGGAGCTGCAGCCATGGCGGGGCCCGGACCACGAATGGGGAAACCAGCCACAATCCAGCCGCCGGCAAATCGGATTTACGGCCGTCCTTCTGCTGGTGCCATTGGCAGTATTGGAAGTATGGGCGGTATGCCCGCTGGAATCCCGGGCCAAATGCCGGGTCAAATGCCGGCGCATCTTTCTGCCGTTCCAGGCGCTTTGCCGCCACAACTCCCACCTGGTTATGCTGTCACTGTGCCACCAGGATATCCTCCATATAATGCGTATGGGACGTCGCCTTATACCACACTTATGCGGCCTCCTCCTCCAAAACTAGAGGTGCCCGTCGAGCCGATTACTAGCGTGCCAATCGTGCATCTGATTGTTCCGTTCCGGGCCATAACTGTCGAAAGCCAGGCGCAGGCAAAACCGCCAGTTTGCGTCTACAAATCGGCGGAGAAACCTAGTGGCAAGCCCAAAATCCCGGTGAGACGCAAGGACTCTTTGTTGTTGCGCAAACTGGCGGCGAAAATGCAAAATCCAAAGGATATCCCTGACCAGTATAAGGCCAAACCGACGGTGACCATCCTGGCGATGATCTCCACGGTGTTGCGGGCCACTTCTGCGGAGAAAAAGGGCTTCACGATCAGCGAAATCCACGAAAAGATCCGCGAGCTTTTCCCATATTATCGCTATTGTCCCGATGGCTGGCAGTTCCCTGTGACACATAATGTTAAGTTCAATAAGACGTTCCATGCAGTGCACAAGCCAGAATTGCCGGGTGAGTGGCTTTATGCTATAGACCATGCGTATGTTGAGGAGAAGGAGAAAATTCGTAAAAAGCAGCAGGAGGCGGCCATGGCTCGTGCAAAAGAGGCAGCAATGCGTACTGTCGATTACCGCCTGCGGCCCCCTGCCAGCATGCAATATGGCAGCCACCTTGGCCGGCCGTATATGGCTACAGATGCTGCACGGTTTGCCGGATCATCTGCAACTGGAATTGGAATTGGAGCTGGAGCTGGAGCTGGAGCTGGGCCAGGAGGGGCCCTGCTTTCATTGGGCGTTGGTGGTGGTATCAATACAGTGAATGGACTACAACGGCCAAAATCAATTGCGGAAATTGCCAGTGAAATCAAACGTGAAGGTCAGCACGCATATACGAAGCCGCCACTTTATTTCCAGCGGAAACCGGCAGATCCTGTACGAGGCCCAGATTTGGGGCCCAATTCGCCGGACCCAGAACGGTTTCTGGCCACAATCAAGGACCAGCTTGCGGCCAATCGGGCAAAACCTGCTTCCTCATCACTGCTGCTTGGCTCGCCAATTCCAGTGCCACAACTCGGCAAGCCGCCTAGTTCATTAGGCGCTGCAGGCCAATTCAAGGGCCGGCCACCGGCACCTAAACCACTGAATATGAGTGGCCATGTATCTGCTCCAGTGCCTGCAGTGAAAGCGCCAGTGCCAGTGTCGGCGCAAGCTAAAACAGCGATGGCTGCAAAAACGCCCTTGCCTAATTCCACCACCACTGCCGCCTCCACTACAACCACCAATTCTAATTCTTCCACCGCCACCCCTACTCCTGCTAGACAAGGTGGCGCACTGACGCCGATGAATGCAGACACGAAGAAATCGTTGGGTTACTTGCAGAAAGAGTTGTTTACGTTGTACAAGGCACGCAACCTTACATATAACACGACGGTGACCACGGAAATCATCACCAAGGCGTTGGCCACGACCATTGCCCAGGTGAATATCATTGGAGCCAAAGCTGGATGCGGAGAAAATGCCTTGAGTTTTTTGGTTGAAAAAGCGCCGCAGCAGGTGAGTAAGATTTTGGATATCGCCTTGACAAAATCAATCAAGGAAAAACAGGGTGGCGGCGTTTCGGGACAAAACAGCAGAGCTCAAACCCCACAACCAGCAGCAACAGCGCCTTCCTCAGCAGCAGCAGCAGCAGCAGCAGCAGCATCAGCAGCAGCGAAAAACCCGGAGTCCAGACCTTCTTCCACTACAGCTAATACGGGAACCCCAACCCCAGCAGTAACGCAACGTATGCCATACCTGGGTCTTTCGAAACCGCAAAGTTTCACTAAACCAGGTGGGTTGGCAAAACCACCGCAATTTGTTTCAAACAAGCCGAGACCCGTGGAAAAACGGCCCAGTGATGAGGCGGTACCGGATGCTAAGAAGGTGATGAAGATTGAAGATTGAAGATAGAGGATAGAGCACTGAGAAATGGATATTTTAAGACATAGAGTTTTATTTTACAAGCAGAACCGGCTGAAGAGTTTGAAGACTAATGGCCAATTCTACAAGGTATTTAAACGAACCGGAGACATTCTTTAGACCAATTAATACACTGAACCCACTCTGCGGGAAACAATAAGTTTATTTTTTAATGCGTAGAGCGGTGGACAAAATTGCAGGCAAAATGACACAGGAAGTTCATTGAAACGTAACACCCCGTGAACAAAAATCACGGAAATCAATCTCATCTTTCTGTTTTAATATGCATTATTTGATACTGGAACGTGTAGTGTAAAATTTAGTGAAACGAAAAAAGTGAATGTATGAGTTAGTGATTTAAATTTATTACTAGTTGAAGATCTGACTGAAGACCAGAGGTTTCGCACCAATTTAGTACACAAAATGTGAGAACTATAAGTGATTAATCCTCGAAAAAAAAATATTTAATTAAATAATTCCTTAATAAGACTCTTACCCAAATCTTTAAAACAAGGGGATTCCCAATTCAATTCAATCAGGGTTGTGTTTATAATTTTGGGGACCCAGACCTGCACACAATTGATATATTCCTGCACACGCCGCTTCCACACAGTGAGTGAGTGAGAGAGCTCGCCACCTCAAGGTTGAACTAATCATTAACCTCCTAGGAAAAGCATACAAATCTCCTTAGTTCTAGAACAAAACACCCCTTAAACTTCTTACAAAATCTTAAAAAAAGAAAAAAAAGACAAGTCAATCACATACATAAAACTCCTGTGTGACCATTGAACTTGCAGAATTTTATCGGATTTACGTGCTTTCCCGCTCCCCCTCTTTACTCGCGGCTATCAATACTCGCCATTCAAAATACTTAACAGTATACACAAACAATCATGAACACAATTGCCAGCAAATACACACACGCCTCGCAGCTGCGTCTCCATAACGAATTTGCCGGGGCTGCTCAGGATATGGGCGGCTCAATGCCGCAATTAAGTTTGGCGCCGCAAATCGAGGTGCCGCAGATCCTGAAACCGGCAGAATTCTTAAGAGCACACACCGACCACGCGTCAAACCCCGACTGTAAAATCAAAATTGCCCACGGTACAACCACGTTGGCTTTCCGGTTCCAGGGCGGCATTGTGGTGGCGGTTGACTCGCGGGCAACGGCGGGCAATTGGGTGGCGTCTCAAACCGTGAACAAGGTGATCCGTATCAACCCGTTTTTGTTGGGAACCATGGCCGGTGGTGCTGCCGACTGCCAGTACTGGGAGACCTGGTTGGGTACACAGTGCCGCTTGCACGAGTTGCGTGAGAAGGAGCGCATTTCGGTGGCCGCCGCATCTAAGATCTTGGGTAACTTGGTCTACCAGTACAAAGGCATGGGCTTGTCGATGGGTACGATGGTATGTGGCTACACGCAGAAAGAAGGCCCCACTATCTACTACGTGGACTCCGACGGCACGCGCATGAAGGGTGACTTGTTCTGTGTGGGTTCGGGCCAGACGTTTGCCTACGGTGTGTTGGACTCCGAGTACAAGTGGGACCTTAGCGTTGAGGACGCATTGTACTTGGGTAAGCGTTCTATTCTTGCCGCTGCACATAGAGATGCTTTCTCCGGAGGATCGATCAACTTGTATCACGTGACCGAGACCGGCTGGGTTTACCACGGCAACCACAATGTGGGCGATATCTTCTACGACATCAAGGAACAAGAGAAGTCGTTCAACAATGTCGATGGATAGTCTCTTTTGTGTACTAGAATCTGTAAAAGAAACAAGAAAATATAAATGAGTAACGAAAAGTAGAAATCAGTGAGACCGAAATGAATTAGTGCAACACGTAACCGTCATTTATATTTAAAATGGTATTTCTAGATGGCCTCCTTTTGGAAGCCAAGAGCAGCTTTTATTGAATCATACGATGCGATATGTTTTAGTATTGATAGGGCCTTTAATTAAAAAGGCTCCGAGTAGAAATACCGATAAGCAATAAAAGTGAGTGAACTAAAAGAGTAGAAGAGTTTTTTTGAAAAGATTTGATATAATAATTTTTGGAAATTTGAGTGAATTATACTTTCCTAGCCGTGAGACAAAGGGTAGACTATGCTTATTCAATATTTACCAAACGATAAGAAGTAATTACTTATCTTGGAGCGTAGGAAAGTCCCATCACGTGATAAGCGATTTAATGCAATTCCATGCGGCAGTCATTGCTAAGTTATCGGCTGATGATACAGGTTTTTCTTAGGTAACCTAGGAAAGATAAGTTAAACGAGCTTTTCAATATTCTACGAAGAATCCTTGAAAATTAATTTGTATGGCATTTTATTGCAGAAATTCCTCATAAGTACTGGCTCGATGGAGGAGCTTATGTGAATCGTGTACAGTTCTACAAGATTCAATGAAAATAACAACAAATTTGGATTGAAATACACATTTCAAACCAATTTTGTGAAATCACAATATGTATAAAAGTACCCACCATGCTAAATATAGGTACAGCAAGCGTCAGACCCTCGGATCACGTGACCAAAGACGGACTAACGTCTATAATACTTTACTACAGAATCATAAGGAGAAAATCTCTCGTTAGTTTTCCATAAATGACGATTTTCCATTGCACAAACAGAATAGCCTCTGATAAGATCCCTACTTTCGTTCCAATCCCAATGGATGATGAATTTACTGTATTACCAATTGACACAAATTCAGCCAAGGACACTGCCTTAGGGCTTGTACCCTCAAACATTTCGCGCGCACGTGACACACCACACCCCCAGTAGCGTGCGCGGCACATATATTGGCATCGTGCGCGCAGAGACAGACCGGAGTGCCAGTGCAGCCGCGAAAAAAAAAAAACGACAGTGAAGCGTTGCAAAATTATTTTGGCTCCCTTTCCCCTTACTACAGCACTTAAAACATCGCCAAAAATGTCCGCTCAAAACCCTATGCGTGAGTTGCGTATCGAGAAATTGGTCTTGAACATCTGTGTCGGAGAGTCCGGTGACAGATTGACCAGAGCCTCCAAGGTGTTGGAGCAATTGTCTGGTCAAACCCCAGTTCAATCTAAGGCCAGATACACCGTCAGAACTTTCGGTATCAGAAGAAACGAAAAGATCTCTGTGCACGTGACCGTCAGAGGTCCTAAGGCCGAGGAGATCTTGGAGAGAGGTCTCAGAGTCAAGGAGTTCCAGTTGAAGAAGAGAAACTTCTCTGCCACCGGTAACTTTGGTTTCGGTATCGACGAGCACATTGACTTGGGTATCAAGTACGACCCAGGTATCGGTATTTACGGTATGGACTTCTACGTCGTCATGGGCAGACACGGTGCCAGAGTCGCCAGAAGAAAGAGAGCCAGAGGTGTCATTGGTAACTCCCACAAGACCAACCAGGAGGAGTCCATCGTTTGGTTCAAGCAAAAGTACGACGCCGAGGTCTTGGAGAAGTAAATGCGCTAGCTATATCATTCCCCTTCCTTTTACACTAGTCTTTCTAATGGATATTTCCTAACGTTGAAAATTTTGTTGATTTACTGTAGTCTGCATTCACCGCAAGTTTATGTGTGTTGCACTTGTAGATATTGATTTGATTTTGCCATTTTCGTAATAAACTATAGAAGTGAGATGCTTCTGAACCACACAGATGTGTCTTTACAAGTGAAAATCTACGTAGTCGATGACCTGATTGAAATGAGCTGATAAGCCCCCAAGAGTATAATCCTCTTCCATCCAAAAGAAATCGTTACGTACTATAAAAATGCTATTTTCATTATTGAAATTATCAAAATTCTTTTGGACACCCCCTTCCACTTTTTTTATTTGCTACTTTAATAAAATTAGCGTTTGAAACCCGCTCTCTCATCCCTCCTTATTATCTTTAGTAAACCCCACATTTTCTTCAGTTTGTTCTCCTGATGGCCTTTTCTCTTTCTTCAAAATTTTTACCAAGAGTCAATAGAGAAGCGAACCCAGACCACAATATCAGCAGCCAACTTAAAATAAACTTGAAGCCGTAAGATTTTCAAGTAATAAATGCCTCAATTAAGTTTTACTGCAATGGCGATCTTTTCAGCGGTGTGATCATGTTCGGAAACAGATCCAGCCCGTTGAAGAATCCCGACACTTGCACCCACAAAGTCTTCAGTTCCTAAAGCTGGGTTTTGGAAGTTTGTAGAGGCTTCATAAATCTGCTCGGGGTTAAGTGCTTGTCTTACACTAGACGAAACAACAATAAATACGTCTCCCACTTTGGCCTGCCAGACGGAATACAAACTATCGCTAGCTTCATCTTTATAGTGATCTGGCCTGAAAGGACCATGTACTTTGCATAAGTGATATACAGTTCCATCTTCATGAACTGGTATACGCGTCCACGAAACAAGAACACCATTTCGATAAAGTCCAGCCCATGACCTTCCAAGGTTTGCAATCTCGATTAATTTACTAGGACTGATAGTAACGTAGAGAGTTGTGACGCCTCCAATAAATGCCCCGTTGTCTATAGATTTCCACGCCTTTTCAAGGTATTTTTGTGGACTCAAACGCCTGGAGTGATGGGCCAGAAAAGCCTCTCGTGATTTGATTTCAAGCTCATGTGCTAGTCTTGACGAATGCTTTGTATCAGGAAGCCATTGGCTGCTGCCGCTGATCACCCCAAGAAACACAAATCCCGTCAGATCTTCATACATAAACCCATGGATTTGGCCCACATTATCTTTAGCACGGAAGACTTCCGCATCGGTGCCTTTTCCTCGGTAAGCAATATTGGCCAGAATTTTGAAGTGTGAGTTGAATCCTTTGTGCTTGCAATTTAGGATAAGCTCAAGCTCTTTTTCTGTGGCTTTCTGTTCCAAATCGGCAAAATAATCCTTATCTATTGATGAGCCAAGGCCCAATTCTTCAAGCCTTGTGGTAAGCGAATTCACGATTGACGCAAATGTCTCCTGCCCCATTGCTCGATTGTGTGAACCAGATCCAAGATCCGAACTATTCGTCAATCTTTGAACTGAATCTGCTGAGTCATCTGAGTCATCTTTTGAATTGCATATTCCGGAATTGACAACGGTCAACGCAAGAAGCAATCCGGAGATTAAAGCGTAGAGCTGTGTCATGATATACTATGTAATTAATTTCTTTGGTGAAGCAAGGTAATTTGTTTTGAGAGTAATATTCAACACTTTTAGTCACATTTAAACTGGTTTAAGTGAAACACAGGAAGCGTTTTTTCCCCATAATAGAACTCATTGTCATTGACGTTGTTTTGAGCTATTTATTTTGTTCTTGCCCTTTAGCTTATTTAAAGTCCACCTTTGAATAATGTTTTAAAAATATGGTGTCTAGTCGCTTTATTTTCAACCTTAAAAAGTTAAAAGTACAAAGAATTTGAAGAAGTCCCGGAACTTGTTTTTGTACGACATTTTGATTGTGATTTTAATTTTTGTTAAATTATCCAAATTCCCAATACTCACTGTTGTGTAATTACCAGCCATTGTTATAAATATTCTTAGTATGCAAGTATCTATTGTCCCGGAATAGTACCTCCCAACAAACATTTTCCGACTTACTTCAATGATTAGTTAACAAGAGAAACTTTATAAATTTTCACAAATTATATCTGAGTTTTGAGGATTGGGACTGGTCTAGATAAATGATAAAGTTTTCAGTCTTCAAATGTGGGGTAACAAATAGTCTCCGTTAGGAAATTAGTGTCAAAAGAAATAAAAGCCATGATATTGATTGAAAAATACATAAATATGCAAAGACATGCAAGCAATTTCAAGCCCCAAAAACAAAAACAAAAACAAAAACAGAAAAAATAAAAATAAAAACGCCGTGTAAGAATGAAAGGAAACTCGGATACTAAACACAAACCCGAAGTGAAATTTTGTAGATCTGTAGCCTCTACACAGGCACATCGATCGTCGGCCTAGACCCCATTCTTTAACCCCGTTCTTTCCTATTCACATTTCACAATTTTTCTTCTTTTTTATTACCATAACACTTCTTTTGAGGATTGAAAAATTTGTTTCAAAAGGGAGAAATTAAAAAAAGGGTTGTTTTTATGAGTTTTATTCTGGCGATACAGAGTCAATATCCTGGGAAATGAATATGAGATCCAGAATGCATCGAAAGATGGCGTAGACGGAAAAAAGAGGCGCGGCGGTTTTCGCAGCCAAATTTTGCAGATCCTGTTAGATAGATAGATAGACGCAGCACCAGCTGCAGATCTCACGTGCGAACATGAATTTATTTTATCACTTTCTCACACATGCAAATAGTAGAGTTCATGGGAAATGGTTTCTAATTTTACAAGATAGTTTTGTCAAAAAGTTGGGATTTGGCAAAGAATCTGCCAAAAAGCCTGTTTGTTAGCGCAACAATGGAAACCGCTTGGCCACCCTAAGGTACAGGTTTAGACGATCGAGATCCGATTAATATGACAGCTGGAAACGCCAATAATTGCCGTCATAAAACAAAATTCAATGGAGTTTTAGAATAGCCAATTGGCTCCTTCAGGATTCCTTGAGCCTAAGCCAGCAAACAAATAAACGACCAAAAATCAACCCGCAAAGGAAAGAAAACTGTGGGACAATTCCATCTTCTCAACAATGGGATAACAAAGAGAGCTTTTGCGGAGAATACCCATATTGTCTGAGAAAACTTTTTAGAAAGCTAAACAAAGCCCGATTCCGGTAAAAGGTTCGCGCAAATGAAACAGGAATTCTTGAAGATATAAGCAAAAAAAGTACACTTTTCTAAGCACTTTTTCATTTTACATCGCGTCTTTCGAGAGTATGTCTCTTAATACCATTTTCAAAAGGCGGAAGCTTTTAGCAGGAATAGCTTTGGTATCGTGCTTGATCTTTTCAGTGATTGCCATTCTTTACAAAGATGACTATTATATACTTCCCAGGATTAACGTCAATGTTCCTGCCACGATGCATAGATCTCGACATCGAAAAATACTATTGCCACCTAATTTCGACTTCCCACAACAAACTTTGAATAACTATTTCAAGGGTACACTGGCTGAAAAATGGGGCATTATTCAACTCAAGAAAAGGGAAATTATATCAAAGCCCCCACTTGAGCCTGGGCGTTTCAAAACTACGGAATCCTTCTTATATGGCTCAGAAACAGAAAATAAGTGTAACGGCAAAGGGAAAATGAGAATCGGAACTGATAAGAGTGAAATTTTATCGTTCAATCTATCTAAAATCTTCGAGATTTTCAAAGAGGAGATGGGAACTTACAGTGATTCTTACAATCAACATATACACCCACTTTTTGAGGCGTACATGGGAGAAGAGAAGTTTAAGCTGCATTGGTTTCGGTTTTCAGGATCTTCGGTCTGGCTCAAAGACTATAATATCCATTTTGTTGTGTCTCGCCTCTTGTTTACAGAAAACTCGGAAAGGGATAATCCCAGAATTAGCTTTATACTAGCCCAAATATTTGATGAAAAATGGCAAGAAGTCGAAGATGTTCGTTTGGTTTTTCCAACAAATCATCTAGAAGATGCACCCACACTTCGAATCAAAGACCAAAATTTCATGCTGTACCGGTTTCCTCGCATTTTACCAGCCCCCTTTTTATTAGGAGAATCTGGGTTTTATTGGGGTGCCGAAGACCCTCGTATTATTCTCGTCCGAAATGATAAAGGCTATGAGGAACCTATGATTGTTTTCAACGCTTACCAGGCCAAAAAAATGGCTGAAGAAGGTGAGTCCAAAGTAACAGGCTTGCGTTCTATTTTTATGAGCCTTCCATTCCAGATTCAAAGAGGAAAAGGCTTATTGGCTATAGGAAAGGACTTTACCGGGAAACACTTGTTCATGAGTACAAGACAAGTTATGATAGAAGCGAGAAAAGAGAATAAAGTGGAGAAAAATTGGACGCCCTTTGTCAGCAGTTCCGGCAATTATGATGAGCATGTGTACTTTGCCACAATGCTAGAGCCTTTGAAAATCATCAAATGTGAAATTTGGACAGATAACAAAACATGTACCATCGAAGAAGACAATAATGAAGGTGGTGTTGGTGCCATTCGTGGAGGTACTCCACTCTACAGTATAAAGCGTATAGACACAGAGGATAAAGAATTTTTCTTTGGATTCGCAAGGGCGCATTTGACTAAATGTGGGTGTGGAGCGCATTTCTACCGACCAAATCTTGTGGTTGTTTCGAAAAAAGGCAGGAAATGGAGCCTAAGCCACGTATCTTCTTCAATTGATTTCGGAATGGATATTATTCCTTGGAAGGACGAAGAAAATTTATGCGCTGGAGTAAACGCAATGATTCCCAATGGAATCGAGTCTATTGATTGGGAGAGAGATTTATTGAGTGTGGATGTTTCTGTTTCCGACACTACAGTTGAGCGTGTAACCATTCACGGTGTCTTAGAGGCATTAAAACTTGCAAAATTTTGGGAGGAGGAAGAGGAGAATGAGGAGGCGAATCTCGGGGCCATAGTGAGTCCAGTAAAATGTGCATTGGAAGCGAGCGTTGATTTTTGTAAGGCTTATGGGGAACAACATCAAATTATGAAACGATTTGGTTATTAAGGGATTGCAGATCCTAAGACATCAGTCTGGGCTTTTACTTTTCACAAAGAAGAGAATAAAATTATTTGGAGCCAATTGTTAGAGCTTTTATTTGGCCTTGAAGCAATAAATGCCTACTCATTTGGAAAGTTAAATCAATTTACTGTTGGATCATATTGGTTAAAAAGTGAACTATATTCTCCCCATGAAGATCAGTATCAAATACCGGCGTATTTAGTCAAAAGTTATTCGTGCATATTAAGCAAATACAAGTAATAAAAAAAACCGTGATTTCCAAATCCATTTGAGTATTAGTATATTGACCTTGGTGCATGGGCCTGTATGAATAAGATGACCGCGTTGTTTCCACATGCGATGTGGTAAGATAGGAGAATATTCCGCATTGGGTGTGTGTTGGAAAAAAAAACATACATGAATATGCCAGTGTATGCAGCACATCGTCCACTGAATTGAGGGGAAAATATATGGGTCAATTCATCATGGACATGATCTAGATTGTCGATATAATCCATGATTTTCCAAGCTGTTCGAAAAAGATCGAAACTTTTTGCAGCTTTGGCCTTCACCACGTGTTTGATATTCACGGTAGGAGCGTTTTTTTTACAAAGACGACTTATTTTTGAACGGGAAATCATGGTTAAGCGTGCAAGATATAGAAGTTAAATCACGATTCCAAAAGGTTCTCTTGCCAGCGGGATTTGTGTTTCCAGAGAAAGATCTACGTGATTATTTAAAAGGCACATCGGCAGAAACATGGCAAACTCTCCAATTAACAGATTTTGAAACCATGGAAACCCCACCTCTAGATCCTGGGATGTTCAAAACAACGGAATCAACTTTATTCGGTTTATCGAAGGGTGAGCAATGTAACATCAAGACTGAAATGAAATTGGGAACTGACGCAAGCCATAATTTGTCGCTTGATCTAGCCAAAATATTCAAGATTTTCCGCGAAGAGGCCGCAAGTTATGGTGACACTTATAATCAACACATTGGTCCTATTTTCGAGGATTTTATGGAGGGAGAGAAATTGGAAAAGTACTGGTTTCGGTTCGCCGGATCTTCTGTGTGGCTCAAGGATTTTAATGTACATTTTGTCGTTTCTCGTCTCACGTTTTCAAAGACTCCCATTGAAAACTTCCCCCGCGTGAGTCTTTTGCTAGCACAAGTATTCGATGAGAAATGGGAAGAGATCGAAGACGTGCGGTTGGTTTTCCCAACAAATGAGGTTGAAGATTCTCCAAGCTTTCAGATCGATGGACAACATTTCACGCTGGAGCGGTTTCCTCGGATAATTCCTGTGCCGTTTTATGTGACGAAAGATGGCGTTCTTCAAGGTGCCGAGGATCCTCGAATCATGCTTGTCAAAAATGAAAATGGCCACGAGGAACCGATCGTCGTATTCAATGCCGCTCATGAAGGAAATATGCCAGAAGAAGATGAATCAAAAGCCCCGCTCGAAAAACCCCGTTCTATGTTTATTACTTTCCCTTTTCAGAGACAAAGAGGAAAACGTATAATGAATCTCGATGATGATTCCACAAAAAATAATTTATTTCTTCGCACAAATCATTTGGAATATACCGAGGAGTCCGGGAGCTTGATTGAGAAAAACTGGACCCCATTTGTCAGCAGCAGTGCTGGGAATTACGATAAACATGTGTATTTTGCTACACAACTTGAACCACTAAAAGTGATTGCGTGTGAGTTGTGGGAAAATGATAAAATATGCGTAGTGCAAAACGAAATTATTAACGAAGGTGCAGTAGGTGCTCTTCGTGGAGGCACGCCGCTTTACAGTTTGAAGCGGATAGAACTGGAAGATAAGGAATATTTTTTTGGAATCGCAAGGGCGCATTTGACTAATTGTGGATGTGTAACGCATTTCTACCGGCCAAATCTTGTGGTTGTTGAAAGAAACGGCAAGAAATGGACCCTTAGTCATGTTTCTTCTTCAATCGACCTTGGCATGGAGATTCTTCCTTGGAATCAAGGCCCCAAATTATGCGATTTTTTGAATGCCATGATCCCAAACGGAATCGAGTTTTTTGATAGTGAGAGAGACTTGTTAAGTGTGTTTGTTTCTGCTTCTGACGTTACAGTGGAAAGGGTCACTGTTCATGGTATACTACGGGAATTACAAAGGGCAAAATTCTGGAAAGATGAGAAACCCAATTTCACTAAATCGCCGGTCACGTGTGCTATGAACACCAGTGCTGATTTTTGTAAAGCTTACGGTGATTTGCATCAAAGTCAAAGAAGGTTTGCTCGGGATTTCGGGACTTTTATGGCCAGATGAAATCGAGCACCATACTTCGTCGTATGTTTGAGGAGAGAAAGAAAAAAATAAAGGAAAAAAGGAAAAAGAGGGTGTGATTTATAGAATTTGATAGAGTTTTGTTCAGTTGTATAGAAATAGAAATAGAAATAAAAATAAGAAAAGTGTGTCAGCTATTATTTTGCTGGGGCTTTCTTGTTTCAGGATTAAGATTACTTTACGAGGTGAATATCATAAAGCTTATCATCCATTTTAAGCGAGGCAGAAAGCCACACCCTACATCGTGTGGTTTGCATACAAGTAGACCCCTGAATTTTATTGTGGAGAAGTCTTCCAGCATATAATCTCGAGTTTTTGAATAGAAAATGGCGGAATATTTATATATTCTACAATTTTTTCCAGAAAAAAAAAATTCTTAAACTAAAGCTTAATCGTAATATTGGGGGGTCTCTAATCTTGCTTTTTCTTGGACCTCGTATTTCATTTCAACCCCGAGGTGCGCCGTTTGATATCCACGAATGACATGCTGCGATGTGCGATTCGCGATCCGCCCCAGATAGGAGAAAAGTCACGTGTCTTTGCCCCAAACTGCCCCATCACGCAGGAAACAAAGATGTTATGTCCGAATCTACACTTTTTTTTATCTCCACAAAAACCATGATTACCTTTGAGATCGATCCCGTCGACTACTTGCCACGTATGTAAAAATCTCCTAGAATCCCAGTCTCGGCGTTTTCTCCCGCTTTTATTGCTGTCTTTTTCCAGTATTTTCATGCACTTACATGACTCAATACCGAACACCACAGTTTTGGAGTGTTTTTTTTTTTTTTTTTCCCGTAATAAAATCTTACTAACATCCAGACGTCGATGCTGCAATTACAGACGCCGAACGAGAGGCCGTGGAACAACTTATTCGTGCAGAAACACCTGCAGAAATAGACGGACTTCATCCACAAATCGGTGAATTGGCGCCACTTTCGGAAAACCGGTCATTATTGATGCGTCACGTGGGCCAGTTTGAGCAAGAAGAATTGGGCGAAGAAATGCCGGCCACTTTTTTTCCTGGTGCTGTGTCGATGGAAAGATATAGTGAATTTGGAGAAAACGATAACTTTAACGCAAATGGCATGTATACATCTTTGCTGTATGCGATGCTACGAGACAGAAATGCCGAATTAGGCATAAACAACTCCGCAGAAAGAGCACATGCACAGGAACTCGTAAACGGCAGGCTTGCCGAAATTGCGTCGCTGCAAAAACAAGAGATTCTGCGGAAAAGAGGCCGTGTGGAAGAACTTAACTCAACTCGCCTCGCTAAACAAACTCAGTTCCAGCCTGTGTACGGGTATTTGGAGCAAAGATGGAAGGAAGGAATCAAAAATATGGTGGATATAGGCATAGAACGGGCAAGTACATGAACAAGAAAAATGGCAGGCCCAAATTCAGTATTTGTTGCGTCATCCTTATATTTATTCTTTACATCCTTTATTTCTTGAGATTTGATAGTTTTTCGTCAGTATTTGTTCGAGTAAGTGTATAATTAATTTGACCACAAGTTGCATTTATCACTGGTCCCGTAAGTCTACAATCTCTTGAGTCCGTATTTTGGTTTATTTGGTTTTGTTTTATTTGATACATAACTTCATTGAGTGTGTTTGTTTATAATATAGTGAGGAGTGAAAGATATTTTATCAACCGAGTTTATATCGCTGATGAACTTTTGCTTGTCACAAGAGTACAAGGGCTTCACTCAAAAAGAAGCCAATTTCTCGCTGGGAAGCTTTAATCGAGACTTGCTGATCCACATGAAGCTGCCATTGATTTCATATTTCTTAGAGCTAAGTTCCACCACAATGAGAAGTCAGACATTAAAGTTGAACTGGTCAAATTTAGACCACGGTTCTCAGCCGACTCAAAACCTCTGATCAAAAAATTAAGGCATTTTGTTTTCTTTTATAACCCAGCTCTTTACCTCACTCTATAGATTTATCCTCACCCGGCCTTATCATTAAAAAAAAGCCCCGATATTTTCACAAATCTCAAATTGAAAACCTCACGATATCGTTTTCTGTTTGCGATTAAACTTCAGGTCGGCCTTTGAACTGCCCACATTTACTATACGTGGACATCCGTCCCGATGGTGTTCCTGCACCACACATTCATGGCAATAAAAAGCCACAAAGCCCTGGTCTGGGCCTTCGCCAAAATGGGTTCCGCATAAAATACACCGATGGGCCAAATGGCCAAATGAACAGCCATCACAAACTCGAACTTTGGCCGCAGGCTTCACAAAGGAATCGCAAATGGGGCATTTTCCATCACACTGCAGACAAACAAAGCCAAGCTTGGTACCGGGCCGTTTCATGCACTGCACGAGGTCGAACTGATGTCTTGACATTTGCAGGAAACAGGAAAAAAAAAAAAAAGAAAAAAAGAAATGCTGAAAGAAATTATGGAATGGTTTTGCGGGGTTGACCATGTAGATAATAGCGATGCATCGTTGATATTGTCACGTGACTTGCGTGATGCAGCAGCAGGTAATGATGGCGAACCAGTTAATTTTTCGGATTTCAAGGAATTTCTGGCTTTAAATAGATTTGAAATTTTTTAAAGATAAATAATACAGTCACAGGGATTTAGCTCAGATTTCCTAACTGTATTCTAATTAAAAATCGTACGTATCGATGCGTCCATACTTATGACGTAGTGCGAGCCAACATTTATTTATCAGCCACGAGCCTGGAGGTGCGCAGTCCATTTCTTTAACTATGGAAAGAAGACTTTATTAAAGACTTGCGTATTTAGGACTAAAGCATAGAAAACCACCCTTTTTCGTGCAAAAATAAGAATTTTGAAGACCTCAAACATTATTTCTTGGATTAACGTTAAAAACTTTTTTGAATAAAAAAGGGCAAATTTACTTAAACATTCCCAAAACCTGGCCCAATGGAGTGCCCGATATGCCTTGAAATCATCGGCCGAGGGTCGATTTTGGGTCGAATTCACGGATGTTTGCACACTTATCACCGCCACTGTGTGGAGCAGTGGCTGGCACAGTCGAACCTGTGTCCCACATGCCGAAAGCTGTTTTACGGTATCGATTTTGTTGCGTTTGAAACGCCCCAAGTTATAATAAGTACGGTTTCGATCAAAGACCGGCTTTTGAGTACCGACGCCATCGACCAAATTCCGGCGGAATTCGTGATTCTGCCACAGGCATATGCGTCACAGCAAAACCACCAGAATTCTGCTTCGCATGACCCGGAAAACTCCCATTTTGGCGTGTGTCTTATCTGTTCAAGTGCCCAATATACGCGTCGCCGAAATAATAATATGGTGGCGTGTATAAGTTGTGGCGGCAAGTTCCACACGGCATGTTTGGGCCATAGTGATGAGCCTGCATGGTTCTGTCCTGTTTGTGACTGCCACCAAGAATTTCCCGTCACTGTTGCCCGTTCTAGCCCTGTTGCAACACTAGGCTTGGCTCAAAATCCAATAACTCGACGCAGAACAAATGCTTCGCCACGAAGCTCCAATATCACGGATCGTAGAGGCCGTTTCTTGCTTTCGGAAACTATGGAAATTCCTGAATCTGTAGATTCGGTGGAATCAGTTGAATTTAATGCAGAGCCTTTATTCAGTGTGAATCCACGTCCGCAAACAGCAGCATGGAACGGCGGGGCGTTGCTTCGAAGACGGGCCCGCGAGTTGCAAAACATGACCCCTGAAGAGCGCTCATCTTGGAGCATGCTTGAAAGTGCCCGAAGAGGCGATTTGGAAGAAGAAACAGATTCCAGAAGTCCTGCGTCGAGTGTCCCAAAACGGAAACGAAGACCACGTGTAAGTCCTTTGGACACTACTTCTGCTAACACTACAACTACAACTACAACTACAACTACAACTATCGATAATGGCAGTAATCTGGGTCTGGAAAGCTCACCAATCAGTATACTGGATACAGGAAATCAGCAAGGACCCAGCAGAATCGCTTCTCTTATGAGCCAGATCCGAACCAGGTCTTCCATTCCCCAGAATTCAGAGTCCCCATCATTTGATTCTCCTCGTTCAACTCCAACAGATCCGAAACCGCCAACTCACATTGTGGGAAATGCGTCAATTAGCTCACAAAGCAGGCTGCAAAGTCCTGTCAATTCACAAATTGATAGCACAGTACAAGAAACCCCTCGCCCACTCTCTTTAGAGGAAAAACTGAAAGTGCAAACACACGTACGCAATAATCTCCGACCACTCTATCATAATAGTCTCCCCAACACGCGGCGTATTGTTTCTGAGGATGACTATATCCGCATAAATAAGGGCATTTCTCGAAAGGTCTACTCACAAATCCTGACTTTATACTTAACCCATGGGCCTACAATATACCAAAAATTATTTGGCGAAAGCGAGGATGATCTACGGCGTTTGGTCGATTCTTGTGTAGAAGGCTGGCCCTTCGAATAATTTACATCAGCAGAAACTAGAACAGTGTTCACCTTTCTGTTCCTTTTTTTTTTCTTTTTTTTTTTTTTTTGTCTATCGATTACTGTAAATAGAAAGCGGTTCAGCTGCTCAAGTCATTCATTCAACTAGCTTTATAATAACCAGTCATCATCTTCTTCTGGGCCCTCTGGGTTTGGAGAATTTCAATCCGGACTCGCTCTTTGTAGCAGTGTTGTCAGTTTTCTTCAACGCAGCAGTATTGATCTCGTCAAAATCACCTACTTCGAGAGTCTCCGCAATTTCCTGGTTGGGCAAATAGTCGTTTTTCAAATGTGCAAGCAATCCTTGCTTATTGGCCGCATACATAATTCTGGCCTTGACCTTACAACCCGAAGGGCAGGCATAAATGAACGCCAATTTACCCTTATCGTGGCCAAACAAGACGTACGCAGGAGAAGGTTCGGAAAACTTGCTCACGCTTTTTGATATAGCATCCACCAATCCATCCACTGAGACGTCGGAAACTTGTGCTGCGAGATTCAAGGTTTCGGCTGAGGTATCAATATTCATCACCACCAACTTGGAAAAAAGGTCTGAGCGAAGCACTTGGTCGAGGTCCAGCTCGATCTTGAAAAACAACGATGTGTCTTTTTTGGTGTCCATTGACGGCAACTCTCTTTTAAATGCATTGGCCGAAGAATGTGAAAGAGTCAAATTTTGCAACGAGTCGAGCGTTTGCAAATCCTTCTCCTTGGCTGTCAATGTCAATGAATCGTCTCCCGCCAGCACCTCACGCTGAAATTCGTCATAATCTAATTCTCGCAATTCCGAGAATTTCACTACATTTCTTTTAGAGAATCGCGATCCTAACTGCTGGAGCAACGTGTTTTTGGTAGATGCAAAAAGCATTTTTTGCCGGATCGGGGCCAGGTCCGGAATAAAACTCACAAAATACGCTTCATGGGCCTCATTTGAAGAAATTATTGCAAACTTGGGTTCCGGAAATTGTTCCTTAAAATGAGTTTGGAGAGAAGCCAACACGGCCTTAATTTCCTGACCAGAAGAAGCGCTCGCAAATTGCTTATCGACCACCAACTGCGTCGAATCCTGAGAAAGCGTTATCACCAATGCCGACGATTTGCAGTCATTTGCAATGGAGAGAAGCTCCTCACTTGCCTTGATACCTGACTGTGTGGACATTTGTCTATGTGGATGAAATTCCGTTCTTGTCCTTGTCAAAGCGACGCAGTGCAATGTAAGGCAACGCAATGTGCGGCGCGGCGAGGTTCCCGAGGAGGAACAAATCAAGCACTCGTGCGTAGAGAAACGCGGATCAAGACCACAAAGGCCTAGCTTCATCAAAACACCACACAGCGTGCCAAAATTCACGTTACAAACACAAGAAAACATAGTGGTCTTTCGGTCCAATCAAATCTCAATTTTTATTAAGGATTTTCTCATCCTCTCTAGTTGCCATTCATTTGCAAGAACAATAATCTATTCCCTTAACTACCGATTTCCACGCATCTGAAAGATGGGATTTTTTGATTTCTTTCCCCTAGGCGCCAGCTCTGCGCCAATTCCCACTTTCAAACAAGGCACAGATCGTGACTCTACAGACTTACAAGTCCAATCTTTACTTTATCTCTTTAAAAGACTACGTATAAATCGGTTAGCATCATTTTCGCTGGGCGATATGCTCAAATATACTGATGGGAAACTGTGGGATGAGGGAGTAACTTTCCCGGAGGGAAATATCGATAGGCTAGATAAAAACTTTAACTTGTACGGATTCCAGAAACTCTTGCTTGAGGAAGAACATCGTGTTTTGATCGATTGGCCCAAAAACAAATTCCGTGCTCTATGTTTCTTGTCGGAATATCCCCAAAATCCAAACACACGACGGCTGCAACTACCGGATTCAGAAAGCATGCTCCCGGTCTTCAAAGATTATAAAGACCGAGCCGTGCATAGCTTTGCATTCACTGTTTTGCCCGTAAACAGCAACATTTTCGTTCGTGATTTGGCCCTAGATCTAGCACAGTCAATGTTATATCTGGAACATCACTCATATATTTCCTTCACCTCACGGATCCAAACTGCCGAAAAGGCAATTGCCCAGTTTTCTGAAAAGGGCGCTGCCATGCTTGAACTCACAGAAAACTTGAAAGCAGCAATTGTCGGCGAATACTTAAAGCAGTTGGCGTTTTTGGTCCAACTTGTGCGTATTTACCAGCTGTACGTCAACTCAAAAACTCCAGAAACTCCAGTTGGTTCGCCCAAAAAAACTGCTGCTGCTGCTGGAGATCTGCCCCGTACACTACGTCTGGCCAAATCCTTTCTGCAACTTCCTACTGTGGGAAAAATCCCTATAAAACCCACACTCAGTCCCAAGAAATCCATGGCTAATTTGGGCAGTACTAGCCCAAAACGAAGTGCAGGTGAATTAAGCCCCACAAGGCTTGATGCCAGTGGTCTGCGCAAACAAGTTTTATCAAGACCTTCGATATCAAATTTCAGGGCGAATGAAATCTACAATCCCGTGACTTCACCTCCAGTTTCAATGACAAACTCGGAAAATAGGGTGGTTGGTTCTGCCGCATTGCTGAGCCACCTGTCTGAATACGCAAAAGAAAATACTGAGTTGTGGGAAAAATGCAAGAAATCTATACGCGAGAAGCTAGAGAAGGAAAGACAGAATCTTAGCCACTAATAATGCCAGTATAATTCAAACACGATTTCTCCCAATGGGGGTTTTGTCTCGCGCCGTTTCTGTACTGTAGTCTGTACTGTAGCACGTCCCGCATCATTGCGCAGACACATGCATCCCGCGCAGCATGAACAGAGCCATTTTCTCTGTTTTCGTAACGAAGCTCAACGCAACCAAAAACTACTACTATGATCAGCAACCTAATAAAAAGAAATGTTTTCAAAAGAGGCTTCTCCATGTCCTGTACTCGCAAGGACTTATTTGGAGGGGGCAAAACTATCAACCAGGGTAAAAACATGATGGCACCAGGAAATAAACTGGAAACCGTGGGAAACCCGGTCGATCTTATCAAGAAAAACGATATTCTAATGTACTCTCAAAAACCCATCAACTACATTGAATCGGTGAAACCAAACGGATTTCATTTGGCCAATAACGTGCTCATCACCTCGCCCAGTGAAAACGGCGATATCATTGGCACTTTGCTTCTAGAAAGTGAGAGTTTTGAGATGAATCTTTCGAATGGAGGATATAAAATCGTGAACGGCTTTATCGTGGAATTTAACGAGGAGCAGATTCTCAGTTTGTTCGGAAAAGTGCACCCAAAGCCCGAGATTTTGGTGGTGGGCCTTGGCAAAAAAGCCCGTATTCTCCTGGAGAAAAACCGCCAGTATTTGTCCGGATTAGGTATCCAGTTGGAGTTGGGTGACCTGAGACATGCGGCCCGAATCTTTGACTTACTAGCTACAGAAAGACCTGGTGTCATTTCGGCGTTGCTTTTGCCTCCCAATGCGTAAGTTTAAGCGGATATTCAAATTCAAATACATAGAACATAAAAAAATTAAAAAAAATTAACTAGCGTTTCTTTGACTTGCGCTTTGGCGCCTTCTTTGTAGACCCAGTGGGCGTCTTTGCCGATGACTCCTCTGTAGAATTTGTGCACTGTGGAGATTTAATAGGTTGGAATTGATGCAATTGTTGGTAGAGGTACCTCATGGACTCCTTGTCCGAGGGCGAAGGTTCTTCATGCGAGCAACTGTGCATGATACTTTCATGTTGTGGAGTGCTCATCAACATGTTCATGGCCATAGACGGCGGATGTTGCTGGCGATGCTGTTGCTGATGTGCGAATTGTTGAAACTGGGAGAAAGTCTGGTGGTATAGCTGTGATTGTTCTGATTGGTGCTGAAGATGTTCGGAATATGGTTTCTCCTGTCTCAACGCGGCTTGTGCAGCTTGCTGAAGAGTAAATGATTTAGGAGGTGGCGGCATATATTCTTTCGAAGCGTGCATTTCGTCTTGGAGCAGGGCATGGAAATGCTCATGCTTTTCGGAGTTTTCCCCGTGACCGTTGGCGAAACGTGATGCAGACATATGGTGCATGACAGTGGGTGAATGTTTCTCAAACAGATTATCCAATAAGAACTTGCCGTTCGGAGTTGAGATCAAGCCGCCATGCATCATTTCAAAGGATGCGTGCTCCATACTCGACATATTGCCGTGCGTCGTATTGACTGTCGAATTGTTCACCATGCTGAATTCCTTGGACGACGACATGGACGTATTAAAATCCTGCGACATGGAAAAAGACGATGTAGGGTGTACTCCACTGTTGAACAGCGATGTGGCGACCGCATTTCCGTACGCGGGGCTCATTCCCGATGCAAAGCTTTGCTGGTCAGGGTAGTGATTTCCAGTATAAGCACGCGTTTGTTGTGGTGCTTGTGTCTGGACCTTGGCTTTGTTCTTTCCCTTCTTGCGATCACCCTTTTTCTCTGTTTTGCCGTTCTCCGCTGTATCGCCGTTCTTTTTCTTCTTGCTGTTCATCAAAGTGTGCACATCGGTGAAAACGATCTGAAACTTACCTGCACCTCCCGAAGGCTTTTTATTCTGTTTCCGCCCATTGTTGTTATCGGAGTTATTAAGAGCCGCGGGTTTGCGTTCAGAAAAAATCCCCATCACGGGAATTGCACCGGCACCGGCACCGGTACCAAATTTTTTATCCTTGTTTGGTGTCGGGCTTGGTGGGTGGATACGTTTGCTATCTTCGTCTGCAGGAGATTTTACTGCACTCGACATAATCACAGTTGAAGGTGAAGAAACAGGGCACTTTGCCGCTGGCGTGAGGAACTGTTTATCGTGAAGCGGCACGGGCAAAGGCGTCTTGTTTAAGGTCAGTGCCAGCAACTCACGCAACCCCTTTTTCTTTGAAGGCGTGACGAAATGTGCATCGTCGAACTTCTTTGTCGCGATATTTTCCGTGTCAGACCCGTAATTGAGCTCTATTTTGACCCCTGGCGTGGCAGCTGTGTCGATTTTTTTGGCAGGCTGTCGTGCGGGCGTGTCAAGTTGTGTGATAGACCGTTTTGGCTGATGGGAAGATGTAGAGATGGGTTTTTTCACCGAAAGTGCCGCATTTAACTTGACATCCATATCCTCACGGAGCTCAAAGCGCGATGGCGTGAGGCTCTCTATTTTACCTGGAGTTTGTCTGATCGGCAGGTCCATGAAAAAATCGGCCATGTGCATTGTTTTATCATAAAATGGAGTGAAATTACCGTGTGCAGAAGCATTTCCAGTGCTCTGCGGATGTGACAAAAGATTCATGCTATGAGAAAGAAATGGCGTTAAGTTGAGCCCGAAATCTGCATCCATAGACGGGCCGTTTTGTTTATGGATTGACGTATACATTTTCAGTCCCGGCGTCGAATTTAAGGAACCCACTATTTCATTATTAAATGTGCGTGAAACAAGCGGCGTCCATCCCGAACTTGCCCCTTGTTGCTGGTTCTGGGTGGAGAAAAACTTGCTGGTTCCAGACCCCGACGATGAAAGCGGCATTTTGGGCCGCCGATCCGGGTTTTCCGAGTATGAACAAATCAACGGATCAATCACTTGTCTTGAAGGCGACGACATGACTGTTTTGTAGGGTTTTTTTTTTTCTTTCTTTTATTGAAAGTAATTTGGGAATATGATTATCCTGGTCAAGCGCTGGAGATCCAGGGAAATGAATGTGTGTAGATATGGATTTCTCTAGTGAAAACGTCTGATGGAAAATGTGGTGCTACTCAATGTTATGAAGCTGTATGGGGGACTTCGCGCACGTGACCTTGGCGGCTAGGCGTGCCTTTTTGTTTTGGAAGGAGGACAAAAACAAAGTTAAAAAAAAACCAAAGGCAAAAGGTTTGATAGCTTTTTCCTATAAGACGGTCCCTTGATTAGTGATCTAGAACGAGGATCCAAAGAAAAAGAAGATAGCGTGGATCTTCCAAATAGAGCAAAAAAAACTAGCCTAGAAGAGCTTCTATTTTTTTTTCTCTTTCTTCCTACCTGTTATGAAACAAAAGCGGGTTTGACGAGATCGTAGCAGGTAAAGCTGTATGGACGAAGTAAGCGAAAGAATGAAGTCTTTTGAAGAAATGTAAATAGCAAAACAAATGAAAAAAATAAAATACAAAAAGAATGTGTGTGTGTGATCGGCCCAGGAGTAACAATGTATGCGCAGCCCTGGTCCCACAGCAAATGAGCCTGGGCTGTTTGTTTTTGCGTCGCGCTTCGTGAATTCGCCCGCCTGCACACTAGCGTGCGTCGCGTTTTTGTCGGTTTTGCCTCGACGTGAGAGGAGGGCCTCTGTGCACGCAGCAAGCTTAGCACGCAGCGTTGCCCCGCCCGCCGCATTGCCCACGATGCAGAAAGCCACCTTACACTGTCCACTCAAGTCTTGTTGTAACTTAACTTAGCTTAACGTACTATCGATGGGACCACCGCGAGTGTTGTTTTCACTTACTACTCAACCTCCACAGAACATATCTTCCTGTAACAATCTCAAAATATAACTAAAGAATCTTATAAAATTACCAAGAAAAAGAAAACTCAACAAGCTTTTAGTCAAATCAATTACTTTTATTACAAATGTATTTCAATTTTAATTTTAGTTCAGTGTCATTTCAATTCCTGCATTCTCGCGGAGCTTGCTTAGAATTGTTCCTCGGTGAGCTTCAAGTTCTCGGCCTCCTCGGCCAACTCCTCGTCATCGTAGTCCTCCTCGTGGGCAGCAAAAGACAAGGTAGGCTTGACCACGGCAGAGTCAAAGGTCCACGAAGCCAAAGCATTCTCAGCATCAATGATAATTTGCTTCGAGGATTCGTAGCCATCGTAAGCGGCTCTAGTCTCACCTGGAGTCACTGGAGCCTCGTCCAACAACTCCAACAAGGCCTTACCGTAGCCAGCGATCAAGGCAATCTTCTCGGCGTGCTCGCGCATAGAGTCGAACTGGTAGTTGAACGCAGTCTTCAACTTTTCTCTGGTGATGTTGGACAATTGGGCTTCAGCAACCAAGGACTCGGCCTCGGCTCTGACCAATTCTTGCTCCAAAACATTGATCTTTGGAGATTGTGGGTCCTTGTACTTCAAGTAAGCAATCTGGTCGGTGATCTTTTGCTTTCTCTCTCTAGAAGGCTGCACGGAACCCTCAATGTCTCTGATCGACTTCATGGTGATTCTGTACTGGTCGTATCTGTCGATGAATTGGTCCTCCAACTCTCCGATCTCGTAAATCAAAACACCCAACTTGTCGGTGATGTCGGAAATGTCGTCGTCGTTGCCTTCTCCCCAAACAGACAATTGTCTAGCAACCTCTTTTCTCTCGCTGGCAGTGATTTCAATCGATCTCATCAAGTTCTTCTCCATCTTGATCAATTGAGCCAACTTTCTGGCCAACTCTGGGCCCATGGCACCAGCGGCAGATCTTCTGATGGAGTGAGAAAGAGAACCTTTACCGAAAAACTTCGACTTGGTGGAAGAAGTAGGTGGAGGTGGGGCCTGCATTTGAGCAGCAGTAGGGGCCCTTTGGGATCTCATGGAGTAAGTTCTGTGCATTTTAAATGTTTTTGGTGGGGTGAATATAAATGTGTTGGGAAAAAGAAAAGGGTAAAAGGAGAAAAAAGAGTAAAAAAGTCTGAGATTAGGAGCAGATTGCCTTGCTAGTTATGCTCAACGAACGTCCAAGGGCGGATTATTGGGTGAGCGTAATAATTGCGGCCCCGTGCAGGACAGCGTCGATTCAACCAGCCACCTGCTAAAAAGGAGAAATCACCGGGGCACGGAAAAATGGGGGATATTTCCATTGAGATCCTTTCCTTTTTTTGTAAAGTCTCTTTAAAACAATTTCTCCGTCGAAATATTACTATTTATGATTCCAAAAAAGAATATTTACACAATAAAAATAGAGATTATGGAGCCAATTGTCTTTTGGGACACTCGTGGCACCAGGCAAGGAATCTTCTACTCACACACATTGTGCAGTCGGTGTTTACATTTTGTGCAGGCAAAACCCGCGTCCACGCCAATAAGCGGGCGAGTTTGCGACCCGGCCAAATGAAGATAAGAAAAAATGCCCCTTTTGATTGCAGAAACCTCGTTCGCAATTAAAGAAGGCGAGACTTTTTCCCCGTGTTTCTCTTAAATCTTGTGTGTGTATTTTGACTCTCATAAGTATAGCATCATCTTTTTCTGACCACTGGACCTGCTACAGAAAAAGATTTTCAAACGGCTGAAACCCGTGTGTGACCAAAGAGACGAAAACGAACAGACAAGGTAAATGTTGTCTCCGGGCTCACAACCCCGCGACCATTTAAGGTTGCTCTGGCGTGTGGACCACGTGTCACGTGCCAAATAGATTTTCCATAAATGGAGAAGCGCGGAAACCAGTCACGTGCTTAATTATCACCTGACTGATCACGTGATTGCGACCCGTGCACCTTCACGTGAGGAGCCCGAGGTTTTTGTATCTGACATAACATCGCGGAAAGTTACCGTACCCGAAGCACGGTCGCACTCGATAAAAAGAGAGCGATATGGGCTTAGTTCCGAGGGTATTGTTTGGGTTGCATGAGCCCGCTGATCATTTTTCCTCGGAATCTGGATCATTTCTTATAAGCTCTACGTAAATGAAACTGAAAATTAAAAAATTGTAAACTTTCAAAGCTTTGGTTTTCGAAGGGGAAATTCCTGTTTCGACATAAGCAAAAGATAGGGGCTGACATGCCTTATCTTTACCAGAACCGAAACCGGTATTCGGTCGCTTGAGAGGGCCATGCGCACCATGGCGGTTTTCTTTTTTCGGTTTTTTTTTTTTAATGTCTGCTGCTGCTGCGAAAAGACTAAGCGGGACTTATAGTCCGAAATTCGCTTCCACCTGCTGGGCGGGCTCTGGGCTTAAGATAAAAGACGAAAAAAAAAAAAAAAAAAAAAAAAGCTGCCACACCTATAAATACCGGCGGATCCCCTACAACTCACTCTTCCATAATTTCTGCGACCTGAGACTTGAATCATGGCGGGCCCGTTCAAATTGTATAACCACTTGCTTAAAACACACCCTTACAAAACCAACATGGTTGGTAGCGGGGTGTTTTTCGGTGCTGGAGATTTACTAGCTCAGTATTTGTTCCCCCATCACGTGGACGACGACGTGACAAAACCAGCAGAATATCACCTGGACAGAACACTTCGAGCGATGGTTTATGGGTGTTTCTTTTTCGGGCCTGTTTCGGTGAAATGGACCACAAAAACGCTTCCGTTCATCATGAGCCCTTTCCTCTCAGCGACTAAACGAGCCACAATGAGGCCCAGATCGATCCATATCCACGATAATTTGTTTCGTCTTGCAGTCGACGGCTTGTTTATGCCGGGTCTTATTTGGATCCCTATGTATAACACGGTCATGAGCGCATTAGCGTTCCATGAAGATCCTTTGGCTGTAGCCAGCGAGAAATTACGCAATAATTGGTGGAATGTGTTGAAGGCCAACTGGACGGTGTGGACGCCATTGCAGCTTTTCAACTTGTTCTGTGTGCCGGTGCACTTGAGAATTGTGGTGTCAAATGTATGGTCGATTGGCTGGAACTGTTTTTTAAGTTTCGTCCATAACACTAGCGGCCACGGAAAGGGCAGCGGCAAAATGATTGAGGAGCTTGTGGATATCGAGACTGCGGACGAGGAACAGACCATGGTTTACTCGTAAAGAAAAGAAAAGGAAAGGAAGAAAGAGGCAGGGGGAGAGAAAACGGAAATCCCTTATACGACTGGACAATCATTATAGAGGTAAAGGCTTTCGGCGCTCGCTCGAACACACAAACACACAACCAACAACAACAACATATTCACATTCACATTCATTCACCGGCGTAAATCATAGCACATAATAAACGTGCTATTTACGCCCATCATTCAAGCATATCGAAAACAAGAGACAATGCGCAGACATAGCACATAACAGGGATTTCGGGGAAATTTTTAATAAACATCAAAATATATTAGAAAATGAGCTCACGTGACACGGTTCACTGATGTCAAGTCGGATGCGAACTAGTCGTAGACTATTGTCCGACTGGACATGTGAAATACACGGGGTTTCATGTAATTCTATTTGAAAAACGGTGATAATGGGAAAAGTAACTTATCGGAACATCAGATCCATTGTAGATATTGCATGGTCGTTCTCAGACTGAACGTTTTGAAAGTTGTTAGCATATTTACATGGCGATCGGACAATTCTTCTGCAAGCTTTCGAACAACTTAAGCATGGTTTTCAACGACGTCCGCCTCAATCCAAAACCTCTAGTAGCTCTCTAGGATCTGAGTTTGGTATACTTTGAAATAATTGAATTAGTTTTTTGCAGACTCTTGCGTGATCTCGATATTGAGTCCTCTTTAACCGAATTGTATGTCTCGGAATTATCTTCTTCACTGACACTATAAAAGCAAAAAGTATTGGTTTTTATGTAAACCTCTCAAAATATACTATGGAAAATTTTACAAAGTATTTTGCGGGTCGTTTTTGCCATGACCTTTGACTTAAAACTCAGTATTCATGCAAGGTGAGATCCCACCCATAGACTGCAGAATCTGATCTGATCTCATCTCATCTCACCTAATCGGCAGTAGATTGCCTTTCATGATTATGTTTCTTTTAACTCAGTGCAGCCCAATTGAGATTCTTCTTATAACTGAATCAAAATGATATTGGGAATTGTAAGAAATTGAAAAGAAATCATGAGAAGAGCAAACAAGAAATCAACGGAGAAAAGGCCTTCGCAAATTAATGGCCGAATCGTAATAACTCCGCGCACTCGAGCCCCGCCTCGTGTCTGTCTGCGGCGGCCTCAATCCTTACGCGTATAAAAAGCCCCAGGGCCGCAGATCAATTAATGACTTTTATTTTTTGTTTGGCTGGCTACTCTGTGAATACTGCAACTGCTACTTATTTATTATAAATCTACAGAAAAAAAAAAAAACACCATCAAGTTTCACCTTGAGCTGCCTTTGGGGGAAAATAAATTAAAAGAAACTTTCTCAAAATCCAAAAATAGAAATATAACAAAATGTCGTTTTTTTTCAAAAAGTTACACCATTTCACACAAACCCGGCCCTTGGCCACCAACATTGCCACCACCGGGTTTCTCTTTGGCGCGGGCGATTTTCTTGCGCAGCAGCTTGAATTGCGCCAGGCAGCACAAAAAATCGATCTGGTTGTGGCCGCCCCGCAATATGATTTTAAGCGTACGGCGCGCGCAGTGGCCTACGGATCTGCCGTGTTTGGCCCGCTTGCCGGGAAATGGTTTGGGTACTTGTCGCACGTGACCGTGGGCCTGAGTGCTGCTGTCAACACAGTGGCTCGTGTGGCTTTGGACCAAGCTTTATTTGCGCCATTTATAGGTATCCCACTTTATTTTCTGTGTATGACGGCGATGGAACAACCGGCCGATTTGCGCGGTGCTATTTCGTCTAAACTCCACCATGCGTGGTGGGATACCTTGCGTACAAATTGGATGGTGTGGCCGGCAGTGCAATTGGCGAATTTCGGCCTTGTGCCCCCGCAGTTTCGCTTGCTTGCAGTGAATGTGGTGAGTGTGGGCTGGAACTGTTATCTTCTGATGGAAAACTCGGAGAAGTAGGTAGACAATATTTTATAGACTTTCGCTTTTGTAGCAAGGCAAATTTTGAGTGTGCTGTGTTATTTTGCATGTTTTGAAACTTCGCTTGCAAGGATTTCAAAGATGTTTTCTTTTTTTTTTTTTGTTCCTTTTAAAAACAGGGAAAAGTGTCTACTTCATAGAGGATTAGAGTACGGTCGCGTGTATAATACTCATTTATTTAAATAAGTTCGGATGATCAGATATACTTAGTTCGTATGGTACTCTTATTTTACTCGAATCAATACTTTACTCTTGTCAAGCAGCTTGAATAAAAAGATTTCTTCTGGTTGGATAATAAGTTTGAATTATTTTTGAGATTGCACAATTCAGAAAATACTCGCGTTGATAAGAATAGCACCTTGTGGGCCGTGCTAAAGTCCATCGCTTCTCCGCCCCGTGTTTAGGCCTACGATTTAGTGTCAAAAAAATGGGTGTTCTATAAACCGAAAAAAATAATTCACATTTTCTCTTCCTCGGATTGACATTGTATACACAAAATTCTTGTGAATAAAATGACCAAAACTTATAGAATGTATCGGGATTTCGACCCCGAGTCCTTATCGCGCCTTGTTGGCCTTTGGCGATGCAAAATTACGTCACTGTCCTTTCAAAAGAGAATGTGGTGAAAACCACCAAATTACGAAACAAGACCCATCAAAATAGATCAGCGATATCACTTTTTTCTTTTTTCTTTTTTTTTTTTTTTATTTTGATTTTGACTCGTTCAGTGCCCTTTAATCTTCGAAGAAAAAGTGGGTCTAGTCGGTGAATAAAAAAATCAAATGGCCCTATGTCTTTGAAGTGTACCTTCGCAGATTGACTGAGAAACGACGGAATGTGATTCTTGCTCTAAACGTGTGTAGCTTTAGCTATAATTGAATGACTAGAATTTGATTCCAGTCAAAATTTCTCCATCACTTAAAAAAAATACTTTTTTCTGTTTTTTTGAAGGGAATGTATCAACTAAGAGTACTTGCTAATTTCTAATATTCGAAGTTCAACCCACTTACAGAGTTCATCCATAACGACTAAACACAGAAAAAGTCAACTGTTTCGGCATACCCAAAATAGTAAGCTAACAAAAAGCCCCAGAATTCTTAATTTAGACAACACCTGCGCGTGTTGTGATGTGTTCTGGCTGAACTGTCAAAGTCTATTCATGGAAATATATATGGGGTCGTGCGTGTACCGGGTCAGTCCCACAAGAAAAACCCCAACCTCTCAACCTGTCATACCAAATCTGGGGGATACCCCAGCATAATCTAAGACATGGTGCTATTTTTTGAGTTTTTCGAATTTTTGATCATTATTTTCTGACTTGTCCTAGCTCCGTACTCAATCCTTTACTTTTCAAAAACTTAGGTTAGTTTTGTACTCCTTTATTAGATATTATTAAAAAAGAACTAGAATTAAAAAGAAAAAAAAAAAAAAATAGAAATTCCTGATTTAGATAAAGCAAAACAAGGCAGAGGGAAAAAAAAAAATCCTCACGTGTTGGCGTCCACACTCTCCGGTGGCTCGTTTTCGGAATCCGGGCACATTTCTCACCGCAGACACCACCACCGCTCAACAAAAACTCCGGCTGGAAATCCTTCCCCCTCACGAGAATAAACCAACTCTTTTTTTATTATTATTTTGATTTTTTTTTCTAATTGGATTATTAATTTTTTTTTTTTTTTTTTGCTTGGACCTTAACTGACCGAATCCACCGAAATCTCGTTTCTTAGAATTTCTGCTGGCCACTATAAAGTATCCTGCTATTATATCACCCCCGTCTTGTCCGGATTTTTTTTTTTTCTTTATACTCGTTATTTTGAGAATCCCAGCGACTAAAGTGGAGCGCGATTTGCTTGCTGCTTTGAAACACCCCCCTACATAAATTTTTCGACTATTTTGTCACGAACAATCCCGATCTTACGTGTTCTGTGTATCGTCCAATTGCAAAAGGATAAAAAGTCGATATTTACTGAAGAAAATACTGGAAAATTGAGCCGCTGTCTTCACCGTTTAGCCGCCGCTCCTCGTTTTTCGTTTTTTTTGTCTTGCTTATATCCCCGCTTTAACAAAAAAAGAAGCCAACGCCTTAGTATCCCGGAATTCATATTATTAGAGAACCGTGCTTTTGCTACTCTTTCCTGAGATTTATATTATTATTGTTATTCTTCTTCTTCACCCTGCTCTTTAAAACTACACAAAATTCGCCGTTTCCAAGATGATGAAAGGCTTCAAAAACAGGCTCACAAGAAACAAATCGCTGTCGCTGTCGAAACGCAGCGAGAAAAAAGAACAGAAGGAGACTGGCTCCAAAGAAAAGGAAACGCTGAAGAAATTGCCATTGCTGCTGCTGCTGCTGCTGCCGGCACCTAAACAGCCCTCGAGCGCTAGTTCGCTGGTCACTTCAACGTCGCCAAACTCGTCCAAAAATGACTTGGCGGATCTGCTGCAAACGGAGGTGCAAGCGCCGCAACTGCCGCTGCAAAGCAATACCCCGGAAATTGTGCAAACGCCGCAACTGCTGCTGACGAATCCGGCCGCCGTTGCCCAGTTTGGACTGGCTGCTTTGAATCTGCCGGTTACGCCTCCGCCTCCATCAGCATCAACACTGGCTGGACTGGCGGCTAACTCGCCTAAAATCGTCATCAACGAGCCTGTTCAAACGTCGTTTGCCAAAACAACACCGGTGACTCCGACCCCAAGCTCGCCCACACAAGCAGCCAGTCACAACGGCAGTCTCAGCAATATTGGCAGCAGCGGATTTTTAGATGGACGCTTGGGTACGCCTCACACGCTGCACGGACATCCGGTCCCTTTAAACCCAAACATTGGCTCTCCCAATAGAGAGACCTTTGACATCGACATGATTTCCGCGCCCAAGCGGCATTCGTCCTCGCGTTTCGAGCCTACGAACGCTGACCTAAATAGAGATATTGTCAAACTCCCTAACTTCGATGAGGTTGCCCCTGAAGAACAGATTTCGCTTTTTAACCAGAAGGTCGACCAGTGCAACGTCATTTTCGACTTCAATGATCCCACGCAAGACATTCGGGGAAAGGAGATCAAGCGTATCACTTTACAAGAGCTTATTCAATTTATCGTCAGCAACAGATTCAACTATACTGATGAAATGTATAGCCACGTGATCTCAATGTTTAAGAAAAACTTGTTCCGCCCAATTCCGCCTCCAGTGAACCCTGTGGGTGAATTGTTCGACCCAGATGAAGATGAACCAGTTTCTGAATTAGCATGGCCACATATGCAATCCATCTATGAATTCTTTTTGCGTTTTGTTGAGAGTCCGGACTTTCATCATCAAGTGGCAAAGCAGTACATTGACCACGAGTTTGTCTTGCGCATCTTAGAGTTATTCGACAGTGAAGATCCCAGAGAAAGAGATTGTTTGAAGACAACTTTGCATCGTATCTACGGAAAGTTCTTGAGCTTGAGATCGTTCATCAGAAAGTCCATCAATAACGTATTTTTGCAATTCACTTACGAGACGCAAAGGTTTAATGGTATTGGAGAGCTTTTGGAAATTTTAGGTTCTATTATCAATGGTTTCGCCTTGCCTTTGAAAGAAGAACATAGGACTTTCCTCATAAGAGTTCTCTTACCATTGCATAAGGTGAAATCATTGTCTTTATATCACCCTCAGTTAGCCTACTGTATTGTGCAGTTCTTGGAAAAGGACCCATCTTTGACTGAAGATGTAATTATTGGCCTTTTGAAGTTCTGGCCCAAGATTAACTCTCCTAAGGAACTTATGTTCTTAAACGAGATTGAAGATATATTTGAGGTCATGGAACCAAGTGAATTTGTCAAGGTACAGATCCCCTTGTTTGCACAACTACTGAAGTGTATTGTATCGCCTCATTTCCAGGTCAGTGAAAAGGTATTGGGTCTTTGGCAAAACGAGTATTTCCTCACCCTAGTTACAGAGAATGCAGAAATCGTGCTTCCGGTCATTTTTGCGTCTTTGTATGAATTAACAAATGCCACTCAGCCGGGAATGTCTACAGGTGCTCTCAAGCAAAAACTTCTTGAAAACCCCGATTCTGTGACTGACAAAAATGGAAATCTTATTGACCCTGGTTTAACAATGAGCAACGACATGAATATGAACAATGGTAATGGCCTTCCGGGACTTCATGAGGATTCAAATATGATTCATGATATGACAGATGAGGAGTACTATGATTCGTTTTCTACGCCTCAGCACAATATGGATATGGAAGACTTTAGCCATATCCCACCGCACAATCTGGCAACTTCAAACTGGAACAAGAGCCTTCATCAGTACTCCTTTGGGGCCATCAAAGTTTTTATTGACCATAACCCAATCTTGTTTGAGCATTGTACAATGTTGTACCACCAATCGCTTGAGGAGCAGAGACTAAGAGAAACAAGAAGAAAGCAGGAGTGGCAAAAGATTGACGAATACGTGCAGAAGTGCAAGCAGGAAAAGCAAGCTACAGTTCATAATGACGCCAGCGTCGATGCCCATTAAACGGTATTCGGGCTTTTCGGGCCGGGCGGCTCGATCATCAGGACACGGTGTTTCAGTACGATAAAAGATTAGATCGGAAAAGCCGCGGGTTCCTTTTTGCGCGGGGCAGCACAGGCTTTGGAGGAATCCCTCAACGAAGTAACTTTCGAGGAGAATAAGTACAGTAAGCGGTACAAAAATGTGTGTCTTTTTTATTTGTATACTTGATAAATTTCATGAATATATACATGCACGCATATACACATGAGAGTTTTAAAAAATAAAAAAAATATATCAAAAGAAAGGAAAAGAAAAGAAAAGAAGAGGGCGATGAATCCAATATTGCGGAGTGCAGTAATTTCAGCAGCGAGGGCGCGCTGGGTGCAGTCAAACCAGTCAATATTAGTAACAAAGAACCAATTCGAAAAAAAAAAAAAAAAAAATTGCGCACCGGTATAAATAGCAAGGCATCGCTGCCCCATTACTACCATTTTTCTTTTTTTTTTTGGCTAACTTTTACCCAACATGGTTTTAGATTGCTCAACCGCCACTGCTCACCTTACCTCTTACTCCAAGAAAGACGGTCTCGATGTTCGTTCCTTGATCGACTCGGCCAATTTCGGTGGTTTGACCTACAACGATTTCCTTGTGTTGCCTGGTTTGATTAACTTCCCATCTTCCGCCGTGAAGTTGGAGTCGAAATTGACCAAGAACATCACGTTGAAGTCTCCTTTTGTGTCTTCTCCTATGGACACCGTCACTGAGGAAAACATGGCCATCCACATGTCTTTGTTGGGAGGTATTGGTATTATTCACCATAACTGTACTGCAGATGAGCAGGCAGCGATGGTGAGAAAAGTGAAGAAGTACGAAAACGGTTTTATTAACGACCCAATTGTGGTTGGACCTTCCGCCACCGTGGGCCAAATCAAGGCCATGAAGGAAAGAATCGGTTTCTCGTCTTTCCCTGTGACCGGTATGTTTTAATCTTTCTTTTTTTTCCGTCTTTTGCCTGACGTTTTTATTTTTTTTTTTTATCATTTCCCCTTTTCAACGCTTTCACACTGATGATCAAATTTTTTTAAAATAACTTTCGTTCTACCGAATAGCATCTAACGATGTTGAGGATACCTTTATCTCTGAGGTGAAAGCGGCAACATTTCTTTTTCTTTTTTTATCGCTCTTATTTATTTATGCATTCGCATACTAACAAGTCGCGCAGAAAACGGTAAGCCAGGTGCTAAGCTTCTTGGTATTGTCACGTCACGTGACGTGCAGTTCCACGAGGACGACAATGCCTTGATTTCGGAGGTGATGACCACCGACTTGATCACAGGCAAGCAAGGCATTACCTTGGCCGAAGGTAACGCTTTGTTGAGAACTTCTAAGAAGGGTAAGTTGCCCATTGTGGACTCGGAGGGCAACTTGGTGTCGTTGATTTCGTTGACCGACTTGCAAAAAAACCAGGACTACCCTGATGCCTCGAAGTCGTTCTCGTCGAAGCAATTGTTGTGTGGTGCTGCCATCGGTACGATTCTTGCCGACAGAGAAAGATTGGACAAGTTGGTGGCTGCTGGCTTGGACGTGGTTGTGTTGGATTCTTCCAACGGTTCCTCCATGTTCCAGATCGACATGCTTAAGTGGATCAAGGGCAAGTACCCTGAGTTGCAGGTGATTGCCGGAAATGTGGTGACCCGTGAACAGGCTGCTTTGTTGATTGAGGCTGGTGCCGACGGTTTGAGAATCGGTATGGGTTCCGGCTCCATTTGTATCACCCAAGAGGTGATGGCCTGTGGTAGACCTCAAGGTACTGCTGTTTTCAACGTGTGCGAGTTCGCCAGCCAGTTTGGTGTGCCTTGTATCGCTGATGGTGGTATTGGTAACATTGGCCACATCACCAAGGCCTTGGCTTTGGGTGCTTCGTGTGTGATGATGGGTGGTTTGTTGGCTGGTACTTCCGAAACTCCAGGTGACTACTTCTACCGTGACGGTAAGAGATTGAAGACTTACCGTGGTATGGGTTCGATCGACGCCATGCAACAAACCTCGACCAACGCCAACGCCTCCACTTCTCGTTACTTCTCCGAGTCCGACAACGTGTTGGTGGCCCAAGGTGTTTCCGGATCGGTGGTTGACAAGGGTTCCATCACCAAGTTCATCCCATACTTGTACAACGGTTTGCAGCACTCGTTGCAGGACATTGGTGTGCAGTCCATTGACCTGTTGAAGGAGAATGTTTACAACGGCCTGGTCAGATTCGAGTTCAGAACCGCCTCGGCCCAATTGGAAGGTGGTGTTCACGGCTTGCACTCCTACGAGAAGAAATTGCACAACTAAGCAGGTGTCTATGTAATTATATAAAATATGAAGTGATTTTTTTCCGTTAAAAGCTTTTCATTGTATTGACATTGTAATTGTGTGTTTCGCTTATCGAGAGCTCCCTTTGACTCTCATAGTTGCCATCTATCTCCATCCCTCAGGATATATCATTGTCATACAAAACTTATACTGTAAGTGTGCTATCTTTCAACTGCACAAGTTTGCAAGAGCAGCTTTCTGTTGATAAACATGTTTTATCGTCACAATCGGCTATCCCAAACACTCGTAAACGGCAAACACTGAAAAGATAGAACAATTACTTAAATATCTAAAGTAGTTAACATTTCTGTGCATTAACTAAGTGAGGCGCAGTCGCGTCATGAATATAGATCGTTCAACAAATTTTCATATAAAAGACCTTCCAATGCAAATTAGTACTGCAACCAAAATCATACTTTTTTTTACATTCAAAAATTTAAGCTTACTCCTATTATTTTTTCCATTCTTTACATTTCCCTATTTCCAGTTCCATTAATTGTGCTCCGATTTCATAGCTTTTCATTCAACGCGCATTTCTACACATCAAATACAAATTACATTTCTCAGCACTACTACGATCAAAAATCATAAATCCAACACCATAAATCACCACACCTCTTTCATACATTCAAATATGGACCAAACGGCACATACAAACCTTGATCAAGATCTCCACTCATTGCGCAAAGCAAAATACGAGAAGTCGGAGGGCGAGGTTGTGGACTGGATATTCCGCACATTACAGCTTCCGCAAGCAGATAAGGATCAGTATAATCCGCCTAGTCACGGGCTAGTGGAACTTTTAAAAGACGGAAGTTATCTTTGTAAACTAGGTAATCTTCTAGGCCTTGAGCTGGCACCAACAAAAAGATTTAAAAACTCCCGTATGCCATTTGTGCAGATGGAAAACATCATGTTTTTCCTCCAGGTGTGTGAATTGGTTGGGGTAGCTCATGATGAAATCTTCCAAACCGTGGATTTGTTCGAAGCAAAAGATCCGTATCAGGTCGTGGTGACACTCATGTCGTTTTCCCGCAAGGCACATGAGCTCAATGCCTCGGCTTTCCCCACAATTATAGGGCCCAAGATATTCAAGGTGAAGCCGCAGGTGCCGGTGAAGCCAGCAACGTTGCGGGGAAGAAAATAGAGGTTGGTTATTGGAGGTGATATTAACTGAGAGGAAGGGGCAAAAGACGATGAATTTAGAGAAAACTACTATGAGCTCATTTCGGAAGCAAAAGAAAAGAGACAAATAGAAATTATCGCTGTCCCTTCAGAAAATATAAAAACAAACCGCCATACGTATTATTAACATATACAGTGACTTTGGACAAATCTATTCAATAAAGGTATACGAATACGAAACTGGCGTTGTTGATGGAATAATTTCATTTATTGAGGCGGCCTTCAATTCCTCGATTTGGAACTACAACAGTCACGTGACCAAAGAACACACCGCACAATTCAAGGCGAGCCAATCGTTGCTGAGCCATAGCAAATCGAATTTCAAAAAGAATCATTTATATACAAAGATTTAATCAAAGTGTAAAACTTCAGCACTTAAGTTTAATATAAACTAAAGTTATACCAATTTCTATTTACACGGTGTAAAAATCGGATCTTCTATAGTTAATACACGCTAAGCGATGGGCATCTGGTGTACGGGTTCTGCGAGGGGGCATCTCTGCTCTGGGTTGTAATTTTTTTTTTTCGTAATGCACATTTCGTATTCGGTGGAAACACTCTGGGACTAGAACACACACATTATTTAGGACTTTGATACACTAGACACTCAGTCCAGAACCAAAAAAAAAAAAAAACACATCAATAAATAATAACAGCTGCTTGACTTATTTAATAAGCTGCTTGTGGTACAAAAGAAATTTCATAAATCTTTACACCTTTATTTGCATCCAATTAGCATACTTCTACAAAAACCCAACATGGCATCGGATGACGTGATTTGGTCGGTGATCAACGACTCGTTTTGTTCTTTCAAAATTAGACCGGGAAAGGGACAGGACTTCTGCAGAAATGAATACAATGTCAGCGGATTGTGTGATCGACACTCGTGTCCTTTGGCCAATGCCAAATATGCTACGGTGAAAAACGTCGAGGGTAAATTGTACCTATACATGAAAACTGCCGAGAGAGCACACATGCCTGCCCAGCTTTGGGAGCGGGTGAAATTGCTGAAAAACTACGCCAAGGCCATGGAACAGCTCGACCATCACTTGCAATATTGGCAGACGTTTTTGATCAACAAATGTAAGCAAAGATTGACCAGATTGACACAGGTGGCCGTCACGGAAAGAAGACTTGCTTTGCGTGAAGAAGAGAGACATTACGTCGGAGTTAAGCCCAAGGTCAAGAGAAGAGAGGAAAACAGAGAAAGAAAGGCATTGGCTGCGGCCAGAATCGAAAAGGCCATTGAGAAGGAGTTGTTGGACAGATTGAAGAGTGGTGCATATGGTGACAAGCCATTGAATGTCGACGAAAAAGTGTGGAAGAAGGTCTTGGGTAAAGTCGACGAGCAAGAGCAAGAAGAGGAGTTTGATGAGGACGACGATGTTGTTTTGGAATCGGGAGACGAGGAGGACTACGGTGAAGTCGAATATGTTGAGGATGATGGTGATGATGAGTTGGTCGACATGGAGGATTTGGAGAAATGGTTGGGTGGTTCTGACTCCGACAGCGAGGAGGACGAGGACGATGATGAAGATGAGGATGAAGGTGACGGAAAGAAGGGCAAATCTGCCGATGGTAAGCGCAAGTCCGGACAGGATGCCCAGGGCAAGAAGAAGAGAAGACCTCGTGTGGAGATCGAGTACGAGGACAATATCCAAACCAATATTGCCGCCTAAGCATAACCCCAGCCAGCGTATATACTGGAAGCATCATAATCACAAAATGTATAATAACCCGGAGTTTTTAAGTGTAAACGTATATCCTGTATTTATTTGCGGTTTAAGAAGGTCTTAGTTTGCTTGGACCAAGGTTTACAGAAAGAATTTGTCTCATACCATGAAAATTGCCAGCGGGATATCGTCCTTACCTGTAAATAGAGCGAATAGAGTCGTGGCTCAAATTTAGAAAGTCCCTCTCTAATCACATTAATGATCTGTTCATCTTTATTTTCATCTTCGAGGTGCTCTTGAGATTGTAACACATGAATATAGAACAAATTCTTTTATTAAACTCCCCCTTCAACCTAAAAAAAAATGTTTTTTTCTGAAAAGGGCGTTTGCGAAAGATTCACTAAAAGCCTACAAGGTGAGTTTAATAATAGTGAAATGATCTCGCCTAACTTACAACTTCGATAATCTTTTGAGGCAAAGCTGACCGTATGAACAGCCAAAGTAGTGTAGATTAAATATGGCCACTACAGCTCTGGTTAGATTTACGAGAATCATTTTTTGTTTTCAATCATGCCGTAGCTCCGACTCAGCCCATTAAGAAAAGTGGCGCAGACGACTAAACATCGCACTAGAATAAGAAAGGGCTCAGCTGCAGAAAAGTAAAACGCCTTGGGATTATGTAGAAGGACTAAATCATTAAATGGAGATTACCGATGCTTTTTTCGGGATTTCCACAAATGAGATTTCCGATTTTAAGAAATGTTGAATTATATAGGGAAAGTACGCGGAATACATTCCTAACCTCTGCAGCAAAGACTCTACGAGGAAGCAAGGGTAAAGTACTGAGGATCTTTTAGAAAAAAATAGAAGCAAAAAAACAAAACGAAAAAAAAAAAAAAATAAGGGTAAATTTTGTAATGTAGAAAATTGGAGTGCCGCTTAATCTTCACCATGCAACTTCACAGGAACAAAAGATCCGAGCTGATCATCGTGATACCGAAAAGAAGAGCGGCAGTGGCCGAGTCGCGGTGAGGTTTGTTGAAAATAGCAACAATATGCGGAGTGTATTTGCTGGTATACCGCTGCGCCAGCCTCGATGCACTGCTTGGGAAAAGTCTTGGGGAAATGCATCGGAATACGCTTGTGAAAATGATATTTTTCGAGCGAGGCTGGCGAATTGGGATTTCCCTAAGCTTTATAACAATGTGTAATTTTCCCAATGGTGATAGGGTGATAAGCTTCTTCTCAAACCAATAAATTCCTCTTTTTTTACGTCATGTCCTTTCAGTCCGATCTTTTATATTTAACTGGCATAGAATGCCTTAGGAAGGAAACAAGGCATTATCTTATCAAACTCCTAGATTGTGCTCAATTTGAGGCCTTTGTCACAGATGGTATAAAGAGTCCACTGATAGCGACAAGCCTGGGTCAAAAGGCTGCATATTTATCGAATATTACTTATAGGGCCAAAGCTTTATTGTCTATCATTAACATAAATACTGAAAGAGGAATATGTACCCGGGAAACGAGCGATGCCTCTGACGTTACTTGCAATATTGGTCAGCTCATAAATCATCACATATCTTGCGAATATGATTTGAGCCCAAGTGGAAACGGCTTGTACATTGCACTTTTTGGCATACCTCTTCTATTATACCTATGTTTTACAATAAGATCCAGAAATATTTGGTACAAGATATGCTTCAAAAACGGCAATGAGGGGGACTTTGTCATGCACGTGGCAGGATGTGCAAGCTTGAAAAAGAATCACGGAATCAAATGCTATTCCTTTCAAAGATTTGGTCGGATTGCCTGGCCCGCACTTATAACAATCGGAATTTTTTACATCTTCTCATATTTATTGATTTTTTACTGCGCCAAATCTTTTGACCAGCTTTAGGCGAGATATCTGTTTCTTCGATATAAAGACACCAATGTGTACAGTTGCTTCGAAAATTTAGATAAAACTGAGGCAAGCTCACAACTTTGTGTTTTCATTGGAGTGCATGGAAGTAGTGATACGATTCGTCATACGGACTAGCTTATGTATTTGAGTCCAGATTAGATCTCATAACGTTACAAATCACGAAACTTCCATATCAATCTCTAACTAGGCTATGATTCTACTACTTGACAAATGTTTTGCGCTCATCCTTTTTACATCTTTGAAAAGTAGAATTTATCTAGACAAAATTATTAAAAGTTTTGTCGGAAAGCCCGTTATTTCGAGGTTATAATAGAATATGAAATTTAATTTTGCTAGAAAAACACTGAATCTGAGTCTTCTGCATCTTCTAAAAACCCTGAATTTGAAGATGAATTTGCAATTGAAATGACCAATTCCGTCGAAATCAGAAGAAACGATTAGATAAATTTCGGGTTTTCTTTTTATTCTTTTAAAGCTCGCTACCAATTTTATTCTTTCTAACCTTATCTTTGAGAATCTACCTCGCTTAAAAGTTGGGTTCTGCAGCCATCATTGGACTGCTCACCCGGATCCAGCCTGAAACAGCACCGAATTCAAACACCCAAAATACTGAGTTGACTAGTGACTAATAGGGCAAAAAAGAAACAAAAACAAAAACAGAAACAAAATAAAAAATAGAAAAAAAAAAAAACGAATAAAGCAATCAAGAGTATTTTCGTTGCGAGAATAATACATAGCCTCGTCCATTTTTAGGGCGTCAACATAGACTCCGCATGTGCAGCGGCTGTCAAATAAATATCTGTACTTCGAGCTATCTCATTCTCTGCGCATTGTCGCAAGTTCCAACGAGACTTAATTATTTTTTTCTTTAAATTTTTTTTTCTTTTATTTTCTTCGTAAAATATTCGGGGTTCAGAGACCATTAACTTTCCGGGCAAATTTCCTCCTACTCGTGATACACGTTCACAACTTCCCTCATTAAAATCTCCACACTTGCTTTATCCAGCACTAGAATATTTTCTGAATTAAAATCCTTATAACCTGGAACCAATTCAGCCAAAAACTGCGTTCTATCAATGTTGCTATGAGCAGCAATGCCTCCTTTTATCTCACTGATTCTGAACAGGCCTTAGCAACTGCGACATTGTCTACGTTTCAGGCCAAAGCAACAAATCTTATATTAAAAGCTTCGCAAAGTGTTAAACAGCCAACAGTCAATCGCAACTTATATGGCTATGAATTGAACAGAGGTGTGAATATTTTCTTCTTTACAGCCTTCGCACTTCTCTTCTTGTTCCACGTGCTAATTGGCACGCGATCCAGGTACTACTGGTTTAATGTTTGCTTTGTATTTGGTTATGGGCTCGAATGTTTCGGGTATTTGGCTAGAATTTTGAGCTTTGATGACACTTCGAGACTTGATCTAATTGTGGTGCAAAACTTATTTACAACAGCAGCGCCGTTATTTGTACTAGCAGGGATTTACTTTGTGTTTGCGCAAATAGTCGTGATTCATGGACACCAGTATTCGATTTTGAAGCCATTATGGTACGTTTATGTTTTCCTCACCATGTATGTGGTGCCTCTTATCTTTCAAGCTGTGGGTGGTGGTTTGGTAGGTGTGAAGGATGAAAAGAGAAATTACGCCAATATAGGGACATCAGTCATGTTTAGTGGGCTCATTATTCAGATCGTGGCAATGGGAGCTTTCTTTTTTTTCCTACTCAACTTTTTATGTCGATCTTTTTTTCGTGACAGAGCTAAAGTTTTCAGTGAGTACCTGTTAAAGAGTAAGAATGCTTTAAATTTTTTCAAGATGCTTCTCAATGTGGAGTCAGCTCGAAATTACAAGCAGCAAGAATTGGATCGCTTTTACAACCCCAGATACCAAGGAATTCGGTTTCGCCCGCTCTTTTCGTTTTATCCATTGGTGACATTTGTGACAGTATTGGCAATATTAGTCCGTTCTATTTTCAAAAGTGTGCAAATAAAAATGGGTTGGTCTGGGGCTCTTGTAAAACATGAAGTTTTTTTCTTCATATTTGATTCGGCTATCATGGCAATTTGTGGAGTAATGTTTACATTATTTCACCCCCTTTTTGTCTTTGGTAAAGACAACGTTTTGAGCTTTATTCACATGAGTCAGGAAGATGACTTTGTGGATGCTGGAGAAGAGCAAAACAAGGGCAAGAAAGAAACTTTGACGTTTCCCCAAACATACACCAACAGAAAAAGGCAAACAAAGTCATTGTATATGTTCTAAGCTTGGAACAAACTGTTATCCAGAAATCTGGTCCTTTGTACTTTTTCTTTATATGTATTGTAGCAAAAGGGGATGATTATTGCTGGAGATAATGTTTTTTTTTTTTGCATCGCATTGCTGATCGCATTGCTGATCGCATTGCTGATCGCATTGCTGAATCGCGAGAGCTGGCTTTAGTCAGAGAAGAATTTGAACCGCAGGTAATTCGGAGAGCGACCCAACAAATGTTCGGAGGAAAACAGGAAAAAAGAAAAAAAAAAAAGAAAAGATAAGCTATGAAGTCATCGCCAAGATTATGCAATGTGCCCCCACTGGGTTGAAACATGTTGCATTTTTTAGACGTATATCCGCGCCTTGCTGCTCTCTATGTGGAGGGTGCATAAATGGCTTTGTTCTCACTGGAAAATGCACCAAGAAGCCCGAGAGGTACACACTTTGGCTTGATGTAAGCTGTGTTTTATCAATCAATACACGGTAACTTTGTGCCGATCTGAAACATTTTTTCTATTTTTTTTTTTGCCAAGCTTCACCTAAGAAAAGAAATAACGTTAATTTCCATCGGAAAAATGACCTGGGGTAGAATATATGCACGGCTCGGTGTTGCGTGGAGACAACCCCCCCAAAAAAAAAACTCTCAGCACATCTGCATGAGGTATGTCTCATGCACTCCGGTAGCAAAAGTCCTAGAAGGCTGTGCCATTGGGTATTTCGTATTTTCCCTCCTTAGGTGCAGGACCATATATTGCACACCAAAGGATATCTGGGAAATCTTTTTCGAGCGTGCTTATCAATTTCCAAATTTAAGAAATTAAAAAAAAACAGCAAGTTTTAAGCATAATGCTTGGAATTCAACATTTATCTGATTGAATACGAGTCGACATCAAACCGCACGTTGCAGGGCATTGTCCTCTTGTTTTTGTCTCATGCGTCATACCTGCAGGCTAACAGCCGCACTAACAAAAAAAAAAATCACACGCTCACGCTCGATGCACGGCGCGGACTATTTGGAAATCTTCACTCAATTTGAAGCTTCAAGTGCGCCTAACAAAAAACCAAAAGATTTTTTGACTAACCAATAATAATAATAATAATAAAAATTGTAGTAATATTAGTGTGGGCACAGAGAAAATTGCACTTCAGAGAAGGATTAGGATTTTACAAACTGTTTCCGAAATTCTCATTCGCGATCTCAAATGAGCGGCTGCCTTCCGAAGGCTGAGTAACGCAGAGTGCGCCCTTCCGAAATGCATAATGATAGAGCATGGCTGAGCACAGCTAAGGCGATTAAATCGTACATGACAAGGTATTATATATATTTCAGCATGAATTCCGTAAATTGTAATTTTTTTTTTCTTGTCTTCTTCACATCCCTAATTTTCTGTTAATCAAGTTTTTTCAAGATAAGCAGAAAACTTTCAATCACCTCTCCGAACACCTCTGGACCATCAGTCTCAATCTTCAGAATTCCATGCCATCATTTTCCAAGATTGCAATGGAAAGCCTTTCTCAGGTGACCAACTCCACCTTGAATGCCACTGAAAATTTCGTTGTCAAAGCCTTTTCTTCTAGTGAACAGCACCTCTTTCTGAAAAGAGAACTCTACAAGTTCTATTTGAATCGGCCAGGTAATGTCATTTTTCTTGTCATTTTCTTAATTATCGCCGTTTTCAACATATTTGCAGCCTTTCGCTCGAAACAAGTCTGGTACAGTGTGTGCTTTGTCATTGGCTTTGTTCTTGAAACCCTCGGATACTTAGGAAGAGTGTTAGCTTTCATCAATAGCGAAAGTATGGGATACTACATCTTGCAAAGTTTCTGCTTGACAATTGCACCTGCTTTTATCATGGCAGGGATTTACTTTTTATTTGCACAGACAGTGGCTGTGCATGGGCGTCAATATTCCATTTTGAAGCCAATGTATTATTCATATATTTTCATCGGTACCGATGTTGCTTCGATTTTGGTGCAAGCCGCAGGCGGAGGTATAGCTGCCGGAGGAAGCTCTCTGAATTTGGGAAATAATCTCATGTTTGTTGGTATTTTGATTCAAATTATTGCCATGACCGTGTTTCTTGGTTTTTGGTTTAACTTTCTTGGGCGGACATTTTTCCTCGACAGAGATGCTATGTCTGGGCACTCCAACTATAAAAAGAGGAGTTTCGTCAATTACTTCAAGTTGCTTTTCACTGTGCCCTCCGCAAAAAGCTACAAATTGGTGAACTTGGAAGGCTTTTACAATCCACAATATCAAGCCATCCGTTACCGCTCTCAATACGTGTATTTCCCATTGGCTGTAAGTTTGGCTGTGATTCTCGTTTATATTCGGTGCGTCTACAGAGTTGTCGAGTTGAAGCAAGGATTCAATGGCTATCTTATGAATCACGAGATTTATCTTTTTATTCTTGATTCGGCTTTGATTGCGGCTACAGGGATAATTTTTATTCCTTTCCATCCCTTATTTGTCTACGGCAGGGACAATATTTTGACATCAAAGGACATCAAGAACTGTAAAGATGAGACCATCAAAGAGCTGTTCAGCTTCGATGAGGGCTTCGAAGTCGCCAAAGAAAATAACGTGTAGCTGGCTCATTTTATCACTCGTATTTGTTGAAATGCCTCAACTTGTTTGATTTAGATAATACTCACTTAGAATTTACAATATAATACATTTAGAAGCCAAATTTTTAAGTTTTGAAGCTCAGAAGCCTACTATAAATGAATATGGCTGATAGAGCATACCAGAATTATAAAAACTCAAGAAATTATTTACCAGTGTGCTAGCTATTCACCATTCTATCATCAAGAATCCAACAATGAAGCTTCACTAGTCTGGTCTTGAAATCAATACAGAGCAAAACTTCCCACTCTTAACCAGAAAAAATATCGGGCGACCCTAAGCCAGATGGGAATTAAAAAAAAAAATAAGAGAGTAAGAGCGGCCTCTTATTCGTAACCTTTACTTGCGTCGAGTTGCAGGGTTGCTATAAGTGCTGCATGGTTTGAAAAAAACAAACAAGGCTTGTCGCGGATTTTCGGATCGAATTCCGAATCGTGTTTAACCCGAATCGCTTTTGCTTTCATACTCGTCTGCGCATGCACATAGGGCAAGGCTGTGCTAACGCCATGGATTATAGATTTGGCAGTTTTATTACTTTCGAGAAATTTACAGCTATATATAAGAACGTCTTCCAGCAGAAGCTTGGGAATTTAATGAAAGGAAAGTTTTGATGTGCTTTCGAATAGCTTTTGTAAGTTTGATTTTTGGGAAAAGTCGGACTCGAAAGCTGAGCACAGCCATGACCGCCGTGCCTCCATGCAGCCATACCGCCATGCATTTCGGTGCAGAATACGAGCCAAACACCAAATTTGCATGCTTTGGGGAAGGGAATTCCCCCCCATACCTCAGAAAAAGATTTTCAAAAAGACTGTTGGACAGAGCTTTTTTAAACTGCTTGATATTATGAAGCAAAAGAAAAAAAAAAATTAAAAAAATAAAATAAAGAAACAGTGGCTTGAGATAAAATGGTGTTTCAACTTTAATACAGCAATGTGTTGTAAAGAGACAAGTTCAGAAATGCGATTGATCATTGGGGCAGTGTTTATCAAAAGTTATATGTGAAAGCATGCCACGCTAAGCCACATGAAAACAATCTTCTTGCTGGACAAAATTACAGAAAAAAACTATAAATCCCAGCTTCAAAAGCTCCGGGTTTCAAGAAGAGTTTTTTTCTAGATCATAAATTTTCCTTTTTCATGATGAATTCGATTACCAAACTTGGTGATATCAGCTCAGCCTATTCAGTTACAAACCAGACGGGCGAATTAGTAGCGAGAGCTGTCGATATTTTGCTGAAAAGAGACCTTTATGGTTTTAGATTGAGTCGTGCGGGAAATGTCATTTTCCTTGGGGTTTTTGTTATCATTTCGGCTTTCAACATTGCTATGGCATTTCGTTCCAAACAAACATGGTATAACGTGTGTTTTATTACCGGGTTTGGCTTAGAAGCTGTGGGGTATGTTGGAAGGGTTTTGGGTTTCATCAACAGTTCGAGCATGGGTTTCTACATCGTCCAGAGTTTCTGCTTGACGATTGCACCTGCCTTTATCATGGCAGGAATTTATTTTATATTCGCACAAACAGTGGCCATCCACGGACGTCAGTATTCACTCTTGAGACCAATGTGGTATTCTTACTTCTTCATTGGCACTGATGTTTGCTCGATTTTTGTACAGGCAGGAGGTGGAGGATTGTCAGCACTGGGCGGAGACCTTCTGAGTCTCGGAAACACGATTATGTTGGTGGGTATCCTCATTCAAATCATTGCAATGACAATCTTTCTTGCTTTTTGGTTTATTTTCCTTGGGCGCATCTTCTTTCATGACAGATACGCAGTTGTTGGAAATAGCGACTATAAAAACAAAGGTATTGTGAACTATTTCAAGTTACTTTTCAATGTTTCTTCTGCCCGCAACTATAAAAGAGAGCTGTTGGATCGGTTTTATAGTCCTCAGTATAAAAAAATCCGTGCCCGCCCCCGTTTCTTGAATTTGCCCTTTGCGATGAGTTTGGCTGTGGTTCTTATCTATATTCGTTGTGTATATAGGGTTGTTGAGTTGAAGGAAGGATATGGTGGCTATCTCATGACACATGAAATCTATCTATTCGTGCTTGATTCTGCTTTGATAGCGGTCACTGGATTGGTTTTCTTACCATTCCATCCAATATACGTCTTTGGAAGGGAGAATGTTTTGACCTCAAAGGACATCAAGAAATGTGGGGTTTACACTTCTCAAGAATTGATGAATTATCCTCAGGTGGGAGGTTCTGACAACGAAAGTGATTTCTCCTATGCTGCACAAAAATATCAGCAATTTCAGACCCGTAATCACTTATAGTATCGACTAGCTAGAAACCAGAATTTGAGAATTAGATTGAATAGTGCTTTAAAATTTAGTCATTTCGTAGTCTGCAACAATTAGAAAAATTCCGGCCTCTGTTGAAAATGTCTTACAGAAATTTTACCCCGAAAAGCAAAATATTTCACATAAACAAAATAAATCGCGGCCGTTGAAAAAAAGCTTAGATGAAATTGAACGATATTCCGTACTGATGCAGCAAATGCGGCCTCTGAGATACAATGAGTATTTTGAAAGCTATAGTCTTAAAACTGTTGGAAATATCTTGTCACTTTGCTCTTTTGTAGAATTCATGAATCGGCTTCTGCCAGGCAAGGCTTTGTAAGATATGTTCATACGTTTTGCAGATCACCTCTTAGGTGTCAGGATGAAAATTACAATTTAAAACACTTGAAAGATCTGGGATTAGAAATTTTCAATTCTGGAAGAGAAAATTAGATGAAGAAGATCAGAATTTAGTTTGTTTTCATCCACACAATTCCCCCAAGTTAATCTTAGAGACTTGCCCCGAAAAGAAGGCATTGAAATTATTTGAAACTCGGATTTTCACTGTATCGACTATCCTATTCATTGAAAAAAAGTAGTATTCTATTATGGAAATTGCAAAAAAGCGATTTATTGCATCATGTGGTTACCTGTTGGTGACATGTTGAGCACTAACCCGGGGTTTCTATCGATGAAACACAAGTGAGGGACCGCGCGTTATGTGCTTGAAAACCAACTTTTGGCTGCAAAATCTTCAAAATCACTTCCCACTTTACAGAATAATTTATTACTATCGAAAAAAAAAAAAAAAAAAAAAAAATAAGACAAAAAATTGCAAGTTTTACCTTGAACATGAACAATCGATCATTTTTTTTTCCCTTAAAATTGAAGAGACTGAGTCATAATATCCATAAAAAGTATTAAAATGACCAACTTTTAGAAATTGGCACACAGTATTTGCGTTTTGGACTACCACGATATTTTTTCTTTCGTCCTTATTTTTGATCTGAAACTTTTAGAAAAATTTTTTGTAATCCAAAATATTTATGGCTCAATACTTGAGATGGGAATTTGGCGATTCATCGACAGCGAAATAGCGGATGAACGTCCAGTTATTGTTGGATAGAGCGAATGCTCCATTGTGTATTTATTTCATCAGATAATCTAAGACCAGAGTATCGTCGGAGATTCATCTGAGGATTCGGTTTGTGCCCCAACTTCCGACAATTTCTTTTTTAAAAAAATTTTCTTTTCAGTAGTGCACATTGTAGAGGAATGGCAGTTTTAAAAAACAGGTAATAAAGAGTTTTCAAATCTGTGATTATCAGACGACATAGAAGTGACGAGTGGGGATTCATTTTCTATGATCGTTCAGAGTAAAACTTTCAATCACAAGAAGGGTATTCGTTTATTTCTTGATTTATAGACTGAAATTCCCTTTTCGCCTCAAAGTTTTTGCATAGAAATCTTTACCAAAAGTTGAGAAAAGAAAGTTTTGGCGAATAAATCTAGCCACTGAATCATCTGAATTTTGCTTTGAGGACGGAGGTCCCGATATTATCTTCTTATGTTACGTGACTACTATTTATGGGTGAGTCACGAGCGAGAGCTTCGGTTTCTCTATTGATAAAATTACTGCCACCAGCTTCGACATATCCCAATATCATACGGAAAAGAAGAGGGCTAATTTTCACATAATTTTTTGCGAATTTTGAAGCCAGAAAGAGATCCTGTGTAATATTCGGAATATCGGCCTGCTTCCCGGCCTGCAGTTGCAAAATGCAACAGATTGCAGATAATCGAATATGCGCTTACAGGGCTAGCTGGCCGAAAACAGTCGCACCTTGCGCGAGTCTTTCACCACTGGCGCAAAAAAAGAAGCCACACCTAGCATTTCGGAAGCCATCGGAAGACATCGGAAGCGGGCAAAAAAAAAAGATGTTTAGAGTTTATCTGAAAAAGGAACAAAAATTGTCCTTTTTTTTTTCAAGAAATATCATTAATTAAAAGCTATGGCTGATTAGCAAATATCTTGGATGTAGGTGGATCAAGCGAAAATTACATTAAGATTATAACATGAAGAAACAGGGATAGAAATATTCCCCACTGTTAGGAAGTGAAGGCAACTAGAGAATTTAATCTTTTCCCGCACGGGCAATGAGCTGCGGACTTTTCCGGCGCAGTTTCTTGATTGAAGAGCAGATTTCGTGTGGCTTTGAACATTTGCCTGTAATCTATATGATCTATCGCTCAAAATAAATCATACTGCCTAGGATTAGTGAGATTGAATTCGAAAGGGAAAAAAAAAGATTTTTTTATCACTGACAGCACAGCCACATCAAAGGAGCCTACACACTTTATGATAAACGGGCCACAGACGTAATTTTGCGCCATCTCTGTTGACTGCACACCGGACGGGATTCGGCTCAAGGATTGGGCCGAGAATGCCAAGAAAAAAAAGATGCGCAACTCTGTGCACACCAAACGTTAGACCCTTCCCTTGCCACGGAAAGCTATCTATCATATTTCCCAGATTCAATACACAAAGTATGATTCACAGCATAAAGTGTCTTATACAATGCATGATCAGCGTAATCACAGACTCATCGCCTAAGAGTCTCACTATTAATAATTTAAGCTTCCACTAAAGTTGCTTAACGGAGCAGGCGTCGTATCTCGATCTTACTATATTTTACTAATTCTGCGGAAGCAATCACGGACACGGAAATGCGGGATTTCGGCCTACATCGGCGTTTGCTAGAACTACTGCATACTCGTAAATTATCTCCGAGACAAGTATAGAATTAAAGGTTTTGCCCCGTTTGGATTAATGCCACCAACTACTCCAACAAGCAAGCTCGAGAAAAAAAAAATACTCAAGTTGGGTAAATCGAGAAAATAATCATGAATGTTAGTGCACTTTCCGATTTGGCATGGACCCCTACTTCGGGCTACCCAACTACGCATCCATCCACTATCAAATCGATCGCAACCACTGTTGCTCCGGCTTTGCAAGCCTCACTAAGTGGAGCAATTGCTAGTATTCAAACTGCCACTGCCAATGCCGATTTGATCTCCCTTTCTCATGCTATCCGTGGTGCCGAGGCCTCGCTTTCGATCTTAAGTGCCCAAGAAATCTTGGCTACAGCAACGGCTGATTCGGTGCAGGCCGAGGCGACTGAGGTGATCTGGGAGGCAATGTATAATTTGCAAGATTTGGCCGATGACGAGAATATTTATGGATTTTACTTGAATCGTGGGGGAAATATCTTTTTCTTGACTCTTTTCGCCTTGATTTGGTTATTCCAATTAGGTATGTTGGCAAAATCCCGCTACCATTGGTTCAACATCACGTTCATTTGTGGGTACACGCTAGAATTTTTGGGGTTTTTGGGAAGAGTGTTGGCTTTTAGAGACGACACAAATATCAACTATTTCTTGCTCCAGTATGTGCTGTTAACGCTAGCCCCTGCCTTTATCATGGGTGGAATTTACTTTTTATTTGCGCAAAACGTCGCCATCTACGGAAGAGAATACTCAGTGCTAAAACCCATGTGGTACTCATATTTTTTTATTGCATGTGATGTAGTTTCATTGGTAATTCAGGGAATCGGAGGAGGCATGGCGTCAGTGGCAGACCAGCAAAAAACCGACCCTGCACCTGGCACTTGGACCATGTTTGGTGGTATTATATTCCAGGTTGCGGCAATGACAGTGTTTATACTTTTCTGGCTCGAGTTTATTGCCCGACTTTACTTCCGCCACAGAAAAGAGATGAAGACAGATTCTTCTTTGAAAAAGAGAACTCCGATGTCGTTTTTCAAATTATTGTTTCACACCAAGTCGGCAAGGGCATATAAGGATGAGCAATTAGAGCCCTTTTATAATCCGCAATATCGGTACATGCGGGAAAGACTTTTGGTCCCGTACTACCCTGTGGCCGTTACAATTGCCGTGGTATTTATTTATATCCGGTGTGTTTACAGAGTTGTCGAGTTAGAGCAGGGATTTGGCGGGTACCTTGTCCAACACGAAGTGTTCCTTATGACGCTAGATGCATCGATGATTGCTGTGGCTGGGCTTATATTTGTGCCATTCCACCCCGTGTTTGTTTTCGGGCCAGAAAACGTATTGAAGGTCGCTGATGTAAAAGACAACATTACCGGAGATGACGCAATTGACGCAGAAAAGTTCGACAAATCTTCTGGGGCTGATGAGTCTTCTGATCATACCAAAGTATAGTCTTTGTTCGAGACAAATTTATTTATTTCATCACTAGGGCAGAGTTCACAGTTAACTTTTTGTTACTGATATCTACATTTTATAGAGTGTACAGATTAGGTTTATAATTACTTGTTTAATGATTTTAAAAAACCCAACAAAATTTCCCAATTAGAATTCAAATCTTAAATACGCCCGTGTTTTGCCTTGCTCAAATTTAGAACTGCCTGCTTCGAATGGCACACGAGCCCATTTTTTTTTTCATTCTCGGCAGTAATTGCCAGGTCTTGTGTGCACGCAATTTTTCCGAAAACATAGCGTGTAATATGCCATACCTTGAATACTGCAATATTCCGAGTTTCCTCTTCAAATTAAACAAGTAGAAAACTAATTAACTGATAAAAGTAATAAACAAAACGAAGTACATATCTTTTTCTATTTCACTCTCGGAAGATATGGGAGGGGGCAAAAAAGAAAAGAGAATGAGAATGGTTAGAAGTCAGAGTTGACAAACCGAGATTGATGCACTATATGCAGTACCCATGCAACTATCCAGTTTGGGTCGCTGATTGCCATTATCTTTTCCGCCGCCCAGTTTTCCCATTCTTCTCGAACGCGCAACCCCGCCAGATAACCATGCGCGAGAAAAAAAAAAAGAGAAGTTTGACTTGTTTCCAACAATCTACTTGAAAAAAATTGCATAGGCCAGCGCAAAAATCAGTCATTTTATAGAGATTTGATTTCAATCTTTCGATTTTTTTTTATTCTTTGACTAGGTCAAGGATACCAGAGTATTGGAAAAATTCATTCTAACCCATAGAATCAAAATTTAGACGCCTGGCATTTCATTTTTTATAGATTTGCATAAAAAGAAGAGATAAACTGATATTACTCGCCAATTTATCATGTCTTCGTCTCACCCAAGTATGCTGGAAAATGCAAGCACGTCTCGCCGACAATCATTTTTAGATTTTGGCGGCGTCAATTCGCTCAATAATTTTGCCTCGTCTTTGCAAAGAGCTCAGACTTATTTGGAGGTAAATCTCCCTGAATCTGCTCAAGGCTTGGACAATATTTCCCCCTGCACATCCCGAGAAAGTCCCGGAGCTATCGATATCGAAACGGGGCTTCTTTGTCCCGATAACACAGCATCACTGCCTGCCGAATATGGCACTTTATCGTTAAATGGCCACGCCAAGCTGCACAGAAATACCGATCTTAACGATTTCCATTTTCCAAGCGGTTCCGAGTACAATATGAGCCACGAGGTTGCGGTAAAATCCCTGCAACTGCTGGCGCTCGCAAGCCGCCGGCGTGAAAGCGGCCGTTCTTCGGCGGCTATGGGCCGTTCAACAGCACCACAAACTGTTTTCAACGCAGTCAATACATTAATGGGCGTAGCAATGCTCCTGCTCCCGTTTGGACTTCGGCTTTCCGGATGGGTGTTTGGCGTGTTGATATTGGTGCTTTGTGCATATGTCACATCGCACACGGCAAAAGTGTTGGGCACGGTGTTGCGCAAACATAAACAGGTGCATTCTTATGCTGACATTGCATATTTATACGGTGGCAGTAAGTTTCTTGCGTTTGCCACAGTGACTTTCGCCGTCGACTTAGTCGGTGCGCTGCTTTCGCTTATTCTCATTTTCAGTGACTCGTTTTCCATGTTGTTCCCCACAGTACACAGCTCGACATTCAAATTAGCTGTCACTTCGATCACCCTCGTATTTTCGTTTTTACCTCTTTCGCTCGTTTCACTTATTAGCTTGGTGGGCATTGTGTGCACGCTCGGTATCTTTGGAATGATTGTCTTATGTGGTCTTGCTGCTCAAACTTCGCCTGGCTCGCTTCTTGACCCAGCCCAAACTTCGCTTTGGCCTTCTTCAGGTGCCGGCCTTCTTCTAAGCCTTGGTATCTTCATGGCTCCTTGGGGAGGCCACCCGGTTTTTCCCGAGTTGTACCGTGATATGCGCCACCCAGCAAAGTACAACAAAAGCTGCAACATCACGTTTCTGGCTACAATTCTTTTGGATCTTTTCATTGCAACCGTGGGCTACTTGATGTTTGGAGACGCCGCACAAGACTCCGTTACAAAGAATATCATTGCCAATGCTGAGTACCCTGACTGGATCCGCTCGGTCATGTGCGTGTTCTTGGGACTTTTGCCCGTGTGTAAGTTGGCCTTGGTCACTAGACCCGTGATTTCCGTTTACGAAAGCCAGCTTTCGCTTGCTAGAAAGCCCTCATTATCATCCTCCGCCGACGGACGGCTCATGCAAGTTTCCTTGAGCCAGTGCATTGCCCGCGTGGTGTTCATGGCTTTCTTGTTTACTTTATCCATCGCATTCACATCCTTCGGCAAAGTCGTTGCCTTCCTTGGAAGTGCCATTTGCTACACGATATGTGTCACATTACCGCTCCTTTTTCACTTGAAATTGAACGCCGACGAGCTCACTCCGTCCCTGAAATTGGCCACTCAATTGGGGGTGATTGTGGGTGTCTTGGGCGCTGTGCTCGGTACATACGGGTCTTTCCTGGCCTGAATTAAAGCATTGCCCTTCTCTCGCTAAAATATATTTCATTTCTTAATTAATCAATTTCTTATATAAAACATAATACATAATTAAGCAGATTTGACCGTGCATTCATCAATTAGGGGATTTTTTTTGTCCCTAAACATTAGTTTTTTCTAGTTTTTTCTAGTTTTCGTTTTGTATTATTCTGGGAAGCGTCCACGCTCCAGGTTTGGACCATTATTTTCTAAAAGACTTTCTACCTTGTCTCCTCGGATTTCTCATGCCGTCAGGATGAAAGTCGCCGCTCAACATTGCTTTTGCATAGAGGAGATTTTCACTCTGGCCCCGGGCCAAGTAATCTGCCATCACTTGCGAGCCAGAATGATGATGAACGGGGACCCCATAAGGCATGGGGAATGGAGGAATGGGCGGGAACATGGGAGCTGGTCCCCTGGAGAAAGTCCTGGGGTATTGCACAGGAGGAAATTGCATGCGATGGAACGAAGATTGCGAGGCAACCGAGCTTCTGCGTGAGCTTTGATCAAAACTCTGATTATAAGATACATACGACGAGTCACTGTTCAAATGAAGAGACGCGTCGAGCAATTCCGCGAGTGCCACATCGCTATGATAAACCCGCTTGATATTGTTTCTTTTTGGTTTCCGAGGACTTTCCGTGACTGAAGTATCGGTAGTTTCCGGATTGATAATGATCGAAATATCGTCGTCCTCATCGAAATCGGAGTCTGATTCTCCACCACTTTCTTGGTCCAAACGCTGGCTGCGAGCTTGTTCAATCGTGCTTTCGCCATAATTATCGGAAATGACCTCTTCGTTGAGCTCATTGCTGTTGTTCGTGCTGATACCAAAAACATTGGCACTTTCTTCATCTATAGGGTCAATTTTCTCTGGGAGAATGTTGGCACGTCGTGACCTCTTTGAATGTTGGTCATTTTTCACGTAACTGAACCTGAGTGGATTGCCGCATCTATCCTTACCGTAACTGATCTTGAAATGACGATATTTCTCATAGAATTGGCCATCATCTCCAACAATCTGGCGGATTTGGTTGACATCTCTTGTTTCGAAGCAGTCAACTAGGCGAATGGCATCGGCAATGTTGAGGAAATTCATAAAGCCGCAGTTTTTCTTGGGGATAAGGTTGATCTGCTCCAAAGTTCCGAAATGCGAAAAGTCTCGGCGCAAAGTGTTTGCATCAGGCACTTGCAAGCCCGAAGAGCCGGCGTCTTGCACGCGCAAGCCAATGTACACATTTCTCGAGGCACCAGAAGCTACCGCGTTGGAAATTTCAAAGGGCAACGGACCTGAGTGCACTTTCCCCCAGCTGACCGAAACATCTCTATCGCGGATGATAAGCTGGTGCATCACCTGATGGCTCAAGAAGAATTTGAGCGCTATGGCCGGGTCAACAAACGTGATAAAACACACACACCGCGTGCGGTAGTGGAGAATACGTTCAACCAAGCCGCCGGCACGCACGTTGTTGGCGATTTCCTCAATGGTAGTTTTCGGGTGGAGATTGCCCAAATAGATTGTACGATTGCCTGCACCAAGCGGGTCGGCCAGAAACGACGACGCATGTGATGCCGGCAGCACAAGCACCGGTTCCAGCGAGTAGATAGACGAAGCAAAGCCGTGGGATGGAAGATAATCGTGCGGATCGATACTTGGCAGTGCCGGCCCGCTTTCATCTGAGGCAAACCCGGCCGCCCCGAGCCCATCCATTGGATCAATTAGCGGCAGCAGCCGCAGTGCTTTTCCAATATCATGCGATTGCTCAGAAGTAGCACGCGTATCGTGTACAGGGTCCATGCCTTTGAAGTTAAGCTGCAACGCCAGCGCATGCAGCAGACTGCTTTCGGGCGACGGTTTTTGGGTCGCCAGAGATACCGGCAGCGACGACGAAACCAGCGACGCGCATTCCAGCGATGCTGCTAGAGGAGGTGCTTGCATTGAAGGTTTACGCGCATGAACAAGCAGCGTGCGGTCACAACGATCCTGCTGGAACGACACGTCTACACACACAAGCTGCACGAGATCGTCACGGATATCTTCACCGGCCATGTGCGCCGTGTAATATTCGTGCACGGCAATTGCAGTGTCAATACACGTGAAATGTACGAGAAATTGCAACTGCGACGCGTTTTCGCCTTCATCTTCATCTTCATGTTCAGTGACAACGAGATCCTCCCACGCGCCATATTTCGCGATGCGGGCACGGAACAGCTTTTCCATAAGCGGCACAAGGTCCAGATCAAGAATTTGGAACAGCACGCCGAGCGCCCGCGTGGCGTTGTATTCCATGATATAGTTGAGCGTTTTCACCTTGATCACGTCGGGAACAGTGTCTGCAGCGCCCGTTTCGGTTTCGGTGCCGATACGCAAATCAGTAGAATTATGCAATTGTTCCTTGAGAAGGTCCAAGTTTTCCACGTTTTTGGCATACTTCAAGTGGAAATGGTACAGAATATGCGTGTTGACAAATGCAAGCACACACGTCTGGCTCTCAACTTTGTCTCCATTTTCTTTTTCTTGAATCAACTGCGCGTTTTCAAGTGGACCGTGGTCTACAGCATCGAGAATTTCCCGTAAACTAAGGCTTGGCGCAAGTCCAGAAAGCACCACTGTACGCAGAAAATTGAGATGTTCGAGTGATGTGTGTTGTTGCTGCAATTGCTGAGGCGATGCGTACAGCATTAATTTGGGCAGCAGATGAGTGCGAGAAAGCGGCCGTGAGTCTGGTCCGTTACCCGTCGAAAATGGCATTTGTGTAAAATATGGCAGCAGATTCCCCACATGAGCGGAACCTAAAAACAGTGGGTGGGACACATATGGCGAAGGTGTGGCAAGGAGATTTGCAGGAAGCATCAGCTGCGAATACATCGGGTCCATGGGCGTCATGGGCACATACATGTGGCTGTGATGTGGGTCGGGGTACAGTAGCACGGGGCGACGGAAGGGGTAATTATGGTGATACATTATTGCAGGTGAAGAAAAAGAGAGAGAGAGAGAGAAAAAAAAAACGAGAGTCGGCGGCTAGTTGCAAACTTTTTTTTTTTTGTTTAATAAATGGGAATGACGGTTTTGATATATCGAGTCTCTGTTTTTCTGGATCCAGCCTATTCAGATGTTGCTATGGTGGAAGCAAGCAATGTGTGGTGTTGGTGGTTAAGTGGTGGGTGTTGAACAAAACGTGGGTGTGGCTAATTAGCACGAGGAATCTATGAGTAGCGAAGGAAGTGTAGGCCAATACACACGGAGGGGGGAGGTAAAAAAATAAAAGAGAGAAGAGTAGAAGCGAAACGGATGAAAAAAAAAAAGAAAGAAAGGGGGAAATCAAACGATCTAGAGGAGAAAAAGAAGCGGGTTCTGAAAGGGAGAAAAACCACGGCAGACTCGGACCGGATTGGTAAAAATTGTTTAAACTTACGTGTGGGTTGTGCGTCTTGCATTCTGCGCGATTGCCCGCAATGTCGAAGCGGCGCGAGGGTGTGCATGCACGCGTATCCAGCAACTGTAGCATGATTAAACGATGGGGCAACTATTTTCGGCCAGCACAAGCAATGTGAAAGTTAATTTTGACTCAGAGTCTACACGGGTGCTAAATCCGGAGATATCTACACAGGCTATGACTATATATGGAAACAAATAAGATTTAGTTCTAAAAAAAGAAAGGGAAATAAGCCTCCTTTTTTTTTTAGCTTTGGATTCTTCCCCACTCTCATTTTTTTTCGGTTTCAAGTGTCCTTTTGCGTTGAACTGTTTCAAGTCTCGCGTTTTTTTTTTTTTTTTTTTGTTGTGCTGTTGCTTTTTTTTCAACGTGGCTTGCGGCGCGGGCTTCCAGCCTTATCCTCAGGAAATCATGGTTCGTAATTTTTCAGCAAAGACAAGAAAAAAGAAAAAAAAAAAGCCTAATACTAAGCCTCGTTCATGGGCTAAACACTCGCAAACGCCTGGAAGCCGCGAAAAGACTCAGCGCCCCCAAAGTTTAATGAGCTTAGCAAACTTCACCCCCATTTTAGTGTGTCGGTGGGGGTTCTTTTTTCAATTTTTGGAGGAGGTCTTTTGCTTGGTGTCTCAGGAATTTTCGTTCAACCACATGCAGGATTCCAGAACGCTTGATGGCGTCATTGATTTTTCCGTTTCCAGATTTAAAGAGACGAGAGAGAAAAAAAAAAAAAAATCCGGGAAAAAACATTTGGGCCCCCCAAAAAGCGCGCTTTTAGGTCTCCATCGTACTTAGAGCTCGAAAATAGGTATTTGAAAATTTTATTCATGAACACAAACGAAGAAAAAACCTTTTCCAGATTTTCGAATGTGCGATTTCCGTCTACTGGTTGATTGTGTCCGGTTGAGGTTAACGACACGCTGCAACAATATGTATGATGCAGCAGTGTTGTCGCGTAGATGCGGCCAGGCGCGCAAGTTATCATGGCGCACATCCGCCACAGGAGGCGGCTCCATACTGCAACAGACCAAAGTTTTCTTGTGTATTTTTTTCTTATGTGTATTTATGAACTGACCATGCTCTTCATACATTCCAGGTTTATTATGCATATGTCATCTTGGCTATGTCGTAAGACTGTCTCTCATCACGAATATCTAATTGACTAACACTTGAATTAGAGGATTGATTTGAGAGCAGTGACCAATGAGATTCTGAGACACCTCTTCCGCCTTTAATTAAGTCGGTTTAGTTTCCGATTTTTGTTTGCAGATAGGCAAGATTTTGTAACGATCCTAAAAAACTGAATTGAGGTTGTTTCTCGCATGGTTTTTGGATTTCTTACTCGCCTCATCCGAATTACTCATTTCTCTGCACACTCAATTACTTCTATGTAGTACATGCAGAATAGGTGGCGTCGTGGCACATTTGATGAGAATGGTTTGCAGGCTTCGCCCAGCAACCATTATCATTCTGTTGATGGAATGCTGGGCTTCTTTTTTTTTTTAATTCTTCCGGGATTACCCATCGCACAGACATAAATTGCGGGATATTTTTGAAATATGATATTTGTCATTAACGAGCGCACGCGCTCCGGTACTTGTACACGCGAAGCCGCTTTTGCGTCATTTACCCACACGACGTCAGATTGAAGTTGCAATGCATGTCTCAGTTACGGCCAATAATATATCAGATAATGTATTTTATTGGAGCCCATGTTTGGTTCTCTTTCACGGGATGGCGATGGCCATCATTTTTTCTTTTTCAAAGTGCTAAATAAAAAAACAACAACAACAAGACTTGCACAAAATAGGGAACTTGAAACAATTCAAACGTGTACAGAGTCCACCTCAAAACTTGAAAATACATAAGTTGACTTGGCAAGAAACCTGCAGGAGTAATCACGGAATCGAAGAATTTGCTCATATCAAAAAGTGCAGTTTGTGAAGACTAGATTACGATCGACACAGTCATCATACAAAAATATTTACAGGTGCCGGCCACATTATTTGTAAATTATATGGACATATGACCATAGCCAAAGGAGATTGACATCGCTAAATAGCAATAAAGGCATTTGAAAATACGAAAAGCAAGGATTGTCTTCTCGAAACTTGGCCATGAAGGTATCCGAGCGTTGTCCCAGTGACGTAAAATGGTGAAGTTAAAATTACAGGGGGCAAAGAGCTTGCGCCACAAGCTTGCATTGCTGTCGACGCGATATGCGAGCAATTTTTTTTTCTTTTGTTTTTCCCAAAGTGAAACATCACTCGGCAAAAAAAATACTATACACTCCCTCCGATTCCTCTCTTGCTTTTCTGAAGTAAGCAATCTAAATCAAGGAAAGGTTGCCACGACCGTAGGCGAAATTAATGGTTTATGCTTTTGTGTGTCTTTTGTTTTTAAACATAGGCTCTTGCCCGGATCAGAAATGGCCTTTTCTTTTTGTGTACGCTTTCAATAACCCTTCAAAAGAGTTCGATCTGAAGAAAAGAGGCGAAGTGAAATGTTTGGTATTTTCATCAGCTAGTCTGTTTGATCGTGTCTGCTACCATATCCGAAAACAGTATGAGCAAATTAATTCAATCCTTCCAAATTGAGGGCGGGATTCTTGATTGACTTGTTCTGACACAAGTGCAAATTTACCTTAGTAACTTCGTTGTTTTGTTCAGCTAAAAAAACCCTAAATGAAGCAAACGCTTGCTGTCTTTCGTGCAAGCTGCTAAGTGCTAAATTTTTTGCTTTTTTTTTAGTGTCGTCACCCTCGCCAGTATCGAGTATCGAAACACGTTATTCGCTTTCCACATAACTTGATTTCTGTTGATTCTGTTGGTGAGTATTACTGCGCCTAAGGACTCGAGAGATTCAAATCACCTCCTCAGATGAACCCCTTTTTTCGACACGAGGAAACTGCGTTTGCGCGTATTGAGGAGCAGAAGAAAGGAATAAACTAGCTAGAACAATTTGATCAGCGGCCTGATGTTTGGAGAAAATTCGGCGCCCTCTTTCAAACTGTATAAGAAGAAGCAACGTACTATATTATCTTGAGATACCAATCAATCGTAAAGTTGGTCTTCTTGGTGCTTTTTTTCATGTAAATTCTTACCCTCCCCTTATATACATACTTCCCTTCACCACAAGTGCTTTCGAGGCGGCCAATTTTGGGATCACTGAGTCAAAAAAGATATAGACATTATCCCTGTTTGCGATAAGTCCGAGAAGTGTGATCAAAACCTTACAAAAAACTTGACGCGTTGCGAGTTTCGCTTATTATCCAGTCAGATCGGACTATTGGCGTTAAAAGATATCTTTAACCAGCGAATGAACTTCTTCTGATGATAGGCTAAAGCGGAGCAAATACTTCTTGCGTTAAGTTCTATGAAGTCTTGTTGCTGATGCATATTTACAAAAAAAAAAAAAAAGATTCTTCATAGAATCATAGAAGTAGAAAAGAAGAGAATGAATATATAAAACAAATGAGATGCTAATGAAGGCCGCTAAATGCGGGTGCAGATCATATGCGGTCGGCCCTGGGGTAAGAATAGAGCGGCTGGCGAAAGTGGCACATTTCTAGAGAAGCAGGCCATTTTGAAGAGTTTTTTTTTTTTTCGCCCATCATTTTTAATATTTTATCACGATTATGTATTTTTTATTTTTTTTTTTATTTGCGAGGTTCCTACTTTTGCAATCAGTAGGGAGATGGACAGAGGAGCAGTGATTTGTTCTGTCGAATTCTTCAGCTAGGCCGCACCGAAAACGTGCGCTGTTTCAACCAGTGCATCATTTTTTGACTAAGCGACATGAAGCAATTTGAAAAGATGAGATCGTACCCCGGAGTCCCCAAAATTTGCTTACACATTCCAATTACTCAATATCACTACTAGAAGAAGAATTCTATTCTGAAAAAGAATAGAAAATATGAGCTCATTCACATTTTCTCTTTGTTTATGGCATATCCATTCTGGGCCACCGGGGGAGGGTCTTGTCCACCGCAAGGGGCACTGTGTGCAGGTCATCGCACTTCTGATCAGGTTTTTTTTCCTCCCTCGAATGTCGTCTTTTTTTCTGGCGCTCGATTTGCTGTTTATTTTTTTTGTTTGATTCTATTTCTTCCCTCGTGATCCAGGAAATCCCCCCAAATTAAATAAAAAAAAAAAAAATGGCTACTGAAGTTCCTACTTTCAAATTGGTCCTCGTCGGAGACGGTGGTACCGGTAAGACCACCTTCGTCAAGAGACACTTGACCGGTGAGTTTGAGAAAAAATACATTGCTACTTTGGGTGTGGAGGTGCATCCTTTGGGCTTCCACACCAACTACGGTGAGTTGAAGTTCGACGTGTGGGACACTGCCGGCCAAGAGAAGTTTGGTGGTTTGAGAGACGGTTACTACATCAACGGTCAATGTGGTATCATTATGTTCGATGTCACCTCGAGAATCACCTACAAGAACGTGCCTAACTGGCACAGAGACTTGGTCAGAGTGTGTGAGAACATTCCAATTGTGTTGTGTGGTAACAAGGTCGACGTCAAGGAGCGTAAGGTCAAGGCCAGAACCATCACTTTCCACAGAAAGAAGAACTTGCAGTACTACGACATTTCTGCCAAGTCCAACTACAACTTCGAGAAGCCTTTCCTCTGGTTGGCCAGAAAGTTGGTTGGTAACCCACAATTGGAGTTCGTTGCCACCCCTGCCTTGGCTCCACCTGAGGTCCAGGTCGACAGCGAAATGATGCAAAAATACCAGCAGGAAATGGACCAGGCCAGTGCCTTGCCTTTGCCTGATGAAGATGACGACGACTTGTAAGCAGCGTGCATATCTCGTGTTGAGCGCTTGATCTGTTGAGTCGTTTGTCCTTATGCATGGGCTAGTGTATTGATTAAATACATCTATTTACATACATATCTATAATGCACCGGCCAACTTAGTTTTCCAGATGTAGAGATTGTAGAATGAAATTCATGAGTTCATGTTTTACATCAAAGAAGGTGTTTGTAAGCGAAAATTCAATGGGCGATGAGGTTTCTTAGTCTTGTTTGATTGATAGTAATTCGTAGATTCAAGCTAGGTCAACTTTTAGTGAGCTTATTGAAACCATAATTTCATAAGGCAACTAAAGAGAAGAAAATTTCCGTAAATCTCAATGCTGTTTCTTCGTTCTACATCATAGCTTTCACTCCTCTTCTACCGATCATGATTCATTACTCTATAACATCTAATAATTTCCCTAGAACCCCGTTTCTTGCCGTGCCACATTAACCTCAATCAGGCGAGTATGCTCATCAGTGAGCCTAAGAATAGATGGGGGCGGCGGTTTCATATTGGGCAATGTTGGAGGTGGGGGAAGACAAACTTTTTGCTCGACCTCATTATTGCGTTTAACCGTGGACTTTTCTCGCTCACGTACGACTGCACGAGCAAAGTTTTCTGGCGACGGTTGCTGGCTTGTGAGATACTCAAGGTCGATTTGATACTTGCTTTCGCTGGAATCCCAGATCCCTAGTTGTTTTGCCTTTTCTTCATAGTACAGACAATAAAGCTTGATGTGGTTGCGTCCGGACAAATGCGATTTACGCACCGACATCTTGTCGTGTGTAAGGTACGACTTACAATAGTCGCAGTAGTATTTTGGCATGATGCTGGTTTTCTTTGATTTGATTTGATTTGATTTGAATTGAATTGTTTTTTGGTGTGGCAGCAGATTTATATCTCTAAGTTTTGACTCGATTCAATGCACATTATTTGAGATGGCCGCACGCAGGATTCTGTGCTGGACGGTGGAGACCCTCTCGGTTTATAAGATATGGATTCCTGATTTAGACAATCTTTTGCAGTTTTTTTTTTTAGAAAAGATTCGAAAATAAAAGTACTAGAGTTTTTGTAAAGAAAAAGGAAAACCATCTTGATTTATGGGGAATCAGACATTCGTGATTTCGCTCTGAGTCTCTCAGATAAGCTGATGGATTTTATCAGGCATGCGTGTTTCGATACATTGAGAAGTAATTAAAATAGAAAAGCCTCTTTATAAATCTATAAAGTAAACTCAAATCCGGGAAAAGTTTTAAAATCAGTAATTTTTATCAACTCTATTGCTAAACTGTCATTTGCTGATCCACTCACGTGACCTTTTCTATATTAGCCAGGCCCGGTGCTCGCAGTCCGAAAAATCCCCACCCACAATCCGCGGTGTTGGCCAATAGCGTGGCTCGACAGCCACCGCTCCTCCCAAAAAGTTTGTGCACCGCACGCCCCCGACGCTCGGTGAAGACAAAACTGTTTGCACTAAAAATGCACCAAGCTTTCATCGCTCAACTCAAAAACACATAAAGGATCATGTTCAAGCAATCTATTGTATGTACCAAACACGCGCAATATAAATATTTGGGATGGAGTTCTTAAATTACCCGAAATCGTGGTTTTATGAGCAGATTTGAATGTGTGTTGGCGGCTACAAAAAAACGCTAGAGCTCAGTCATGGTGTTTCAAGCACTGAGAATCATTGAAAAACGCCAAAATGTCTTCTTTCTTCTTTTGAAATTTTGTGAAATCAGGCTCTATGAAAACAGCTGTCTTTCTAAAATCCCGATTGATTACCCCGTATACAAAGCTTAAAGAGCCCTTTACGTTCACTTGAAACTTCTTAGAACACCCAAAAAGAAAGCTGGAAAAGAATAATCCTAAATATAAAACGACTATATCTCCCCGTCATTGCTAGATCAAAGACCTCCAATTCCGAGTCCGTCATTACATAATACCTAGATTCGATACCTCAAGAATCCACAATCAAACCACCACTCAATACCTTTATCAAAATCATAATACTAACTTCTCTAGCGTGCTTTGTCTTCCAGAAGATTGTTCTCTGTGACCCCACAAAGAAAAAACTTGGTCTCTGACTTGTACGTGTCTCAGATCAAGCAATTCAAGCCAGTCCAGACCTCTTCCGAGGGTGCTGAGGGTATCAAGAAGTTCCAATTGCCTGCCAAGCCATCTATTCCTTCCGAGGAGGTCACCGCCGACGCTGTTTCTTCTTACGAGTCTGCTGCCGTCGAGACCGCCTCTCTGCCATCTTCCGAGTCTGCTCCAGCTGCCGAGGAGGACTGGTTTGTGTTTGAGGAGGCCGAGGAGCACCACTAAGCGTTTCAAATAAATGAAGGAGGTCGGAAAACCATCAACGCCCTTTCAGTGAGACACTCTTTTCGCATAGAAAAATCCACATTACAACACTTTGCTTTCAGACAAGCACAGTACCCCGGGAGTTGACCAGCTTCACTCTCGACACATAAATATATAAAATAAAAATTTACATGTTATAGCTCTATTGATCCAGTGTGGGACTCGTTTTCCTTGCTAAATACCAGCCAGTTCATGGCTTCTCTTGTGAAGCAATTGACCCTTGTAAAGAATTAGGAAGCATGCCTCACATTTATAGACACTCATAGATGTTAGATTAGCCTACAACCCCTCTTTTATTTTGAATTTGATTTTTTGAGAGAAGTGAGATATTTCTGTTTTCAAAATTTCAAAACAAAACTCGTGGAAACATTCTTGTTTATCTTTTTCTTTCTTTCCTTTATAGGTGGGGAGACCCCATCAACAGTGCGCGTCTTGACCATTCGCGTCTGGTGTAGTTATAGTACCCAAACAAAATCAAACATAGAACTTCTAAGAAAATAAAAGGACAAACGTTCAAATTACTTATAAACGAAATCAAGACCTGAAACCAGCTCTTCCTTTTTCAAGAAATTTTGTTTAAATTCAGTGCAAATTCACCTGCTACTAGCACACAAAAAGCGTACAGATACTCAAATACATCTGCTACTTAAGATGCCGGCTTATCTTAATGTGGAGGCAATCCGAAATGCTGCTGAGCTTATGAATGCAGCTCTAATGACGAAAGGGCATACGGGCGAAAAACTCAAGTTTGTCACTGTTGACTGGGAAGAACTTATACGTGACCAGCCAGAGCACCTGGCGTTGGAAAAGTTGACTATCCAAGAAACGATATATAACAACGATAAAAACGTGGTTAATGCCATATACTCTCTAGTCCAAGAAATCGATCGGCATAATCGGCAACAAGAGGCATCTAACCGGGTTATGGCCGAAAAAGATACGCTTATTTCGAAATTAGAACGAAAATTGGCTAGTGCAGAATTGGAGGCAGCAAAAAACGAGAAAAAGCTCTCCCGTTTGGTAAATATTGAATCGCCAGTACTCGCTTCACAGATCGATGACCTAAAACGGAGAAATAGGACTCAGGCCCGAGAAATCTTGCGTGTGAAAAAACTCAATTCCGATCTCGAAACCAAGTATGAGGTAGAGAAAAGACGCATGGCATTAGAAAACTCCGAGCTAAAAAGCGCCGTTTTGCATGCACGAGGCCTTTCCAATACGATTACTTATGGAAGACCGTTAAGTTTTGGCAAATCCCAGAATTCTCTAATGAAAAGAGCCCCGGAGATAAACCCGCAATTAGTGCATTATAACAAACCTTCAGTTTCGAATGTAGAGCCCGGATTGCTCACGCCAGAATCGAAAGAAATGAAGGAAGTGCGTAAAATTGAAGAAGAATCAATCTCTACTCAGCTCCTGGAAGTTTTGGAACGGCTCATGACCGAAAACAGCAAATTCACTAATTTCACTCGTGGGCTCACCTCATATTTGGATAAAGTTAATGCCAGTATCACCCCAGATCAAGTTAGAGCAGAGAATGGACCTGTGCTTGTGAATCCAACAGAAGCGATCGACATGAAAAAAATCACCACAGAAACAAATGATGGTGTATTCCCCTTTGAGCTGATGTCGACACCGCTTCTTCGTATGATATACCGCAATTATGAGGCTGTTTCTACGTTGGTGGATATGGCCGTGACGAACCTATGGGAAAGTGAGACCGCTGGCCAGAACCCAGCACGCAACAAATTGAATATACTTGAGGAAGAAAATAAGGTCTTATCAAGCAGTTTGCAAGAATCACGAAGGGCACTTGAAGAGTTGCGGAAATTAAGAAACAGACTGTGACCCCTAAAGCAGATTTTCTTCATTGACGTGAAGTGAATTGTAAGGGTTGCAAATAACTTAATTAGTATTTAAATTTATTTCATAGTTGCTGCTTCAATGGTTTTAATGATCACGGATCACATTTACTATTTACAAGCCTATTACTAAAGGCACTTATTGTTGCTCTGAAGATATTTTATCTAGTCTTGACTCATTTTCGGAGTCTGATTATGTTTCAGTAACTTCCTCATTGTCCCTCTTCTTGTGTTTCTTTGCCGCTTTCTTGGCCCGATTTCTCTTTGCTGTTCTGACCTTTTCTGCAAGCACATTAAGTCTACAAGTTTCTGGGTTTTGCATCTGCTCCAACCTTAGGGCCAATATTTCCCGTGCTTTAGCTCGATTTTTCTCCTGGCTTCGCAGTTCTTGCGAATTTATCACGAGACCCGTAGGTTTATGTGTGATTTGTACCTTTATGTTGGACTTGTTGATTTTCTGTCCTCCAGGGCCTCCACCCTTGATGAACTTTTCCTCTATTTCGTCTTCATTGATAAGCCATAATGGTCTTGGAGGCATAGCCTTTTGCTTTTTCTTTTTCTTGGGCGGCTGTGTGGCTTGACTTGAGGTTTTACCCAAAAGCTGGTTCGTTAATGATATGCTTACGCACGATATGCTGGAAAACGCTCTCTTTGGAACATAATTTGAATATATACAGCTTCTTCGTAGATTTGATAGATATCCACTTAATTGAACACCAAATAATGCTCTTGGTTTGGAAAATCTATACATGAATGTGTTTAAAGAAATGAACAGAAATCATCGGTTATGTGCTACATCTGATATGTGCAGAAAGCCCGTACACCAGATCAACAATCTTCGATTCCAGATTTGGGTTCTTCCGGTTTTAATTCAAAGGTGACAAAGTTTTAGTCATATATATCGTCAGTATCAGTCAGAGCCTTTCATGAAAATAAATTCTGAAACCTAAACTTTTTTGGCGCACGTGATCGTTCAGTGTGGGTTGTATTTTGCCAATTTCAGCAATATTAGTCGTGCTGGGTTGTAATTATGAAATATAGAACAAGATTCCTTGATCATATGTTATAATAATTGAACGATCCACTTAAATCCTGTGAAGAAATTTAACCCTGTTTCACCTCAGATATGTGCTACAGATCTTGTAAATGTGAGAAGAAATCTGCATGTTCGATAATAAAGCTGATTTCAGCATCCCGATTTTTCAAAAATTACCATATCATGGATCTTCGATTTCTGTGAATAAATTTGCAAATTGCACATCAATTTTTTACATGTTGATCAACTTAATCATTCACAGTAAGAGGACTTGTATGCTTCATATTTTATTGATTATGAGTTCATATAGAGTCAAGCCAATAAAACCTTTAATAATGACTGGGCTTGAAAACTTTTGGTGGCTTCTTATGTGGGTTTTCTCTCAAAATCTAAGCACCACTTTCTTTCCAAAAGAAATTTTGCATTTTTTGGTGCTCGCATGTAAGTACATAGTGCATTCACATTGCATCAGATTTGCTGCAACCTGCAAGAGGTAAATGTTTTAAGGTCTTTTATTTATATTTTTATTTAAGGGACATACAAAAGACGTGAGACACTTTTCCACTTCAATTCATATTTTCTGAAATGAGGCCTTTTTTTATTATTATTGTTATTATTATCATCCTTATTTTTTCGCCTAGGGCATACCTCAAGCGTGTTTTTGAAGTCCCTCGCCAATGCTCATATTTCTGTTTGTGGTAGCGTATTACAATCCCAAACTTTATAAAAAAGGCGAGGAATACCCCCAAAATCTAAACCTTTTTGCCACTACTTCTTCCTGCCGTTTTTCGATTCTACACCATAAAGTGTTCCGAAAGACTATTTTTCCTACCACTGAACGCCAAAACTGCTTCCCAACAAATTTTACTCTACTCACTTAATTTCTGACTGCAAATTACGCCACTGGTGTCACTCTTAAAGCTTGAGACTGCCCAATGTTTTTAAGGCCGGGCTGGAAAAGCCCCAAGGGGAGATTACGTAGAATTGCCCCAGAAAGTTTGCCCCAAGTAGATCTTTCCCTCGAGAGACTTGTGACCACTTCTCTGAGCAGTGTTTCCCACGGTAATAGATACCCTTCTCCACTGAATTTCCCTTCTCCCGAAGAAGAGGTACTGGAAGTATTCATGGGACAAAAAACCTCAGAACTTTCGGGGAAAAATTTCGGCTCGTTCAAGAAGATGTCCTCTCACAGACCAAAGTGGTTCCAGTCTGGGGTCGAAGGCGGATCTTATGAGGTATCCCAAAAATGGGTTTCTGTTTTACCAAACACTGTGGTTTTGAAGGAGAGACACTTTTCTCAAGAGCCCCCAAACGATAAAGTCGAAAAGGCCCAAACCTTCGACTCTGATCTCTTGCCACCATGTTCACCATTTTCAACTTACTTCAAGTCCACCGCACCTTCAAGCCTCCAGTGTCCAAAGAGTGTGAAGGAAATTTTAGTGGTGGATCCTATTGTAAACCTGTCAGTCTCTCAAACATCTTTAAGGGAGATTTCTGAATCCCTTCTCGAGGCTGGCAGAATCAACAACCAGATGAATGATGAATTTGATCACCAAATGAGCAGATATGCTGCACTGGATGTGCTTTCAGGAGTGAAATATCACAATATGGGACTCAATAACTTCATCAACACACTTTATCGGGTTTGGAGGTTTGTTTGCAACTCGCCTTTGAAGTTGAAAATCTTTTCGAGAAAACGTTTCGCTTGCACTGATCATCATGGAGATCCAGAAAAAGCAAGTTGGGTAAGTGTTCTTCCAAATGCTGATGAAGATTTGCCGCTAGTATCCGAAGATGGGAAAAATGTTACTTCTGTTACTTGTTCCCTGTTTTATACTACTAGAGACAGAGTGCCGAGAGCCTCACCAATTAACGCACTTAAGCTTTTGCGGAGAGATTATTGCAGCTCCGAAACTTCGAGTGAAAACCCAACTCCAATCAGAGATAGTATTGAAGAAAATACCTACTTCTCAATGGGTATGAATGAACTATCAATTGAAGTTTGTGAATCAGAGGTCTTGGTATTGAAAAGTGGTGGTAAGGAAATTGAAAGATCTTCTGCGGAGGACCAAAAGGCACCTTCTGTTATCTCAAATAAAAATTCTTTTGTGGATGTTGAAAAGAAAGAATCGATTTATTCGAGAATCATTGCCGCAACTGAAGGGCTGCTTACTTGCAATGCAGCAGATTTCGCAGCCATTCTGGCTCTGGCTCTGGCTCCTGCAAGTGGTGAAGAAGATTCGTTTTCTCTGTATGCCGGATATAACGGTACCATGCATCTGAAACTTACAGTCAATCCCGGAGCTCATGTGACATTGTCTCCATCTGGTTTCTTGAAAGATCAAGTAAGCAAAGATCCAAGAGAAGATTTCGAAGCTCTGAGGATTATTGCTTCAATAATTGGTGCACAAATCTCAAGGAAAGTGGTGGAAAAAGGTGCGTGCGACAGTTCAGATTTTGCAACCACTCAAAATGCAATTGCAGAATCTGCAAATCGTAGCTTGCCACATGTTAATGAAACATCTGAAGGAAATTCCGAATCCCATATTCACGATCTTCCAGCAAAGGAAAAAATTTCCCCTACAGGTATTGTTTATCATGCTTACAACCCTTGCACCAAGATTAGAAACTCCTGGGCAGACTTTGACTCGGACGATGATTATATCTTTGAGGAGGTTTTTGCTTCGCATGGACAGGCTTGTCCTCCAAAAGAAAAGCTTGGAAATGATTTTTCAAATTCAACTGTTATTGAATCTTCCAGTCCTTGTCATATCACAGCTACCGTTGATGACCCAATTTGCTTGAGTTTCGAATACACGGACGAGGAGGCCATCACGAAAGATGCAGAAATAACTGACGAAATCTGTAACAATGAACTAGAAGCAAGAAACGTTACCAAATCCGATGAAACCCCAGAGAAATTCTTGCTTCCACTGTCTGGCTTCTTTCTCGCGCCGGAAGGTAAAACTATCTCGCTTGACGATCTCTTTAATTCTGTTACACCAAGTACCCCTTCGAGGGCGATTCGAGAACAAACTAAAGGAAATGGTGACTCTCCTGATTCGTTTATAACTCCTGAATTTCTTTCGGCAATCAATATTGACATAGACATTGATGATGAGATCGAAGACATCAAAAAAGCAGTATTCTCGAGTATTGCCTCCCCCGAAACCAATTTCGAGGGCAACAATGTTGAAGAAGAAGGCAATATTGAAGGATGTTACAGTGAGAAAACTATTGACGACTTGCAGGAATACCAATTCCTGGTCGAAGATTTTCGATGGGATGTTTTCACCAATCGCGATGCTTGGCGATTAACTGAATTGTTTGTGCAAATGTTTGAAGAGAATGCTGCTTTTTCTGTTAAGCCTCGAACAAAAGTTGTTAAGTTCATGGTTGAACAAGAAGGAGAAAGACTTCTCGCAGAAGAAAACTCTCTGTCATTGACTACGAAGCCCACTGAATCCGAGATTTTCTCCGAGTTTGAAGCTCTCTTACTCAGAATTGGGAAAGAGAACTCCACTAAACTTTCGCAAAGTGTAAGAGAAGCTGCAATGAAATACCGTTGTCAGTTTCTTTCAATTTTAAGAGATTTGGTTGGTCCTTGCATTGACCAAATTAAGGGATTGGTCCACGATATTCAATCTCTTAGAAACTCATTATGGGGGTTGTTCTCATTTGGATCGGGAATTGATACTGAGTTGAGAAGTATGTTGGATGCCATAGAGAAGGTCAAAGACTTGGATTATCTCCATCTCGAAAAGAAGTTAGAAAGCTGGCATGTCGCTATCACAAATCTTAGCCCCGATTTGGGAGCTCTCGAACACGACTTGAGCATTATTAAGAAGAATTTCAATCCACGATGGAAAGATATTTCAGACCTGATCTCGCGAATTAATATCATAAAAGATCAAGTTTTGAATGATTACGAGTTGTTCTGTGACGCTCACGAAGCAGTGATAGGATACAGTTTTGCAGATTTTCAAAGATACACTGGTGTGAATAACTTCAAAAAAGAGACACAATTTCTATGCCATGCTGATCTTGAATACATTCAAGAATTCTTGGAAGACGATCTTAAGTCATTATCAAAGGCAAAAGATCCAATGGACACCATGATAGCGATGGTACGGACGGGACTTAAGCGCATTGAGACAAAAGTGGGCAAGCCCTCACTGAGATTACCAGCTAACACTGATTGCGATGAGACAATTCCGCAAGATGAAATGGATAGAAATGGCACTAAAGCGCAAACTTTTCAGACGCTTGAGTCTCAAAAAAAGAGGAAAAGAAACAATGCTAGTAAGAGCAGAAGAAACAAGAAAACTAAACAGAAACACTAGAAGTCAAGCAAAAGTGATCGGGAATCAATCATTAAAGAATTCGCCAGAAGAACTTTTTTGAAAAAATGTTGGCGATTACAGAGAACTTCGGGAGCTAACAAAATACGCCGAAAACACGGTTAACAAATTTGCTAGAGTATTTACTAGATTATAGCTTTTCCCTTAATGCTTTTTTTTTTTTCACATGAAAAGAACGATAGTATTGACGATCAAAATTTCTATTCCATTTTTTTTTTTCTTTTTCCAAAGTTCAACATTTTTAAGTCTTTGCTGTAAGACTATATATAAAAAATAAAACGCGTGTCAATTCTTATTAATGCACTAGAGAGTCGAGACGGAGTTCTGCAAATTGTAAGACTCGCCCTGAAATTCCTGCACACAGACAAAACGCGTCTCATTACCCTTCCGAATTCGTCAAATTGTTCGCATCCCGAATCTCGACAGCCTGCTTCCCATCTTTTTCATCTTCTTTTCTCTCCCTTTTTTTTTTTTTCCTTTCATACAAACACAAAAAAAAAAATCAATCATGTCTTATGAAAGAGCAGATACTTTCAGTGCACAAGTGTTGCCTGGTGATCAGCCCGAGGATAGCTCGTTTAACGAAGTGACGAAGGCATTCCGTAATTTTATTTTGGAGTTCCGGTTGAACAATCTGTTTATTTACCGTGACCAGTTAAGAGAAAACTTGCTTATCAAAAACTACTTTCTCCGGGTGAATTCAGAACACTTGATTGGGTTCAATGAAGAGCTCAACAAAAAACTCAGCGACTCGCCGCTGGAAATGGTGCCGTTATTTGAAAACGCCATCACCGATATTGCCAAGAGAATTGCGTATCTTTCCAACGAGGATATCCCCAAGGATTTCCCCGTGTGCCAGTTGGTTTTGTACTCGAACTCAAGTCCAATTCTGATCCGTCACTTGGACTCTGACCATATTTCCAAAATTGTGAGAGTTAGCGGAATCATTATCCTGGCCTCCGTGCTTTCGTCACGTGCTACTCAGGTGCTGCTTCTTTGCAGAAACTGTAAGCACACAATGAAATTGAAAGTGCCTACCGGTTTCGGTCCTTTAAGTTTGCCACAGAAATGTTTGGCCAATCATAATCACGATGAGTCGCATTCGCAGCAGAAATGTCCGCCTGATCCATATGTGGTTGTGCACGATAAATCGACATTTATTGATCAACAAACATTGAAATTGCAAGAGGCTCCCGATGCTGTTCCCGTGGGAGAAATGCCGCGCCATATTTTGGTGCATGTCGACCGCTACTTGACGAATCAAGTTGTTCCTGGAACAAGAGTTACTTTGGTGGGCACGTACCTGATTTACCAATCAAAACAAAGAACGACGACTGCAGTAAACACAGTTGCCATCAGAAACCCATACCTCAAAGTTTTGGGGATCCAAACAGACGTGGACACTGCTGCGCAGGGGCTCACTTTTAGCGAGGAAGAAGAAGAGGAGTTCTTGCGGTTATCGCGCATGCCAAACCTTTATGAGACATTTGCCAAGTCGATTGCACCTTCGATTTACGGAAATGACGACATCAAGAAGGCCATCACATGTTTACTTATGGGCGGATCAAAGAAAATTTTACCCGACGGCATGCGTTTACGTGGAGACATTAATGTCTTGCTTCTTGGAGATCCCGGTACTGCCAAGTCGCAGCTTCTTAAATTTGTGGAGAAAATCTCGCCCATCTCTGTTTATACTTCGGGTAAAGGTTCGTCGGCCGCGGGTTTGACTGCATCTGTGCAACGTGACACGCAAACGAGAGACTTTTATTTGGAAGGAGGTGCCATGGTCTTGGCCGATGGAGGTGTGGTTTGTATCGATGAGTTTGATAAGATGAGGGATGAAGATAGAGTGGCTATCCACGAGGCAATGGAACAACAAACAATTTCGATTGCCAAGGCCGGAATCACCACCGTGCTCAACTCCAGAACATCGGTGCTTGCAGCTGCTAACCCGATTTTCGGACGTTACGACGATTTAAAAAGTCCCGGTGAAAACATTGATTTCCAAACGACGATTCTTTCGCGTTTCGATATGATTTTCATTGTGAAAGATGACCATGATCCAATTAGAGATCGGTCCATTGCCCAGCACGTGATGAATGTGCACACAGGTAACACTGCTAACAATGAGGAGCAAGAGGGTGAAATCCCTATTGAGACCATGAAACGGTACATTCAATACGCTAAAGCCCGGTGCGCCCCACGTTTAACTCCCGAGGCTGCGGAGAAACTCTCATCCCATTTTGTCGCCATCAGACGTCGGTTGCAGGTCAACGAAAGCGACATGAACGAGCGTTCGTCGATCCCCATCACTATCCGTCAGCTTGAGGCCATTATCCGTATCACCGAGCTGTTGGCCAAACTCACGCTTTCGCCCGTGGCCACCATGGATCACGTGGACGAGGCTATTCGTCTTTTCACTGCATCCACCATGAATGCGGTGGATCAAGGAGTGCAGAGTGGCAATATGATGGCCACGGGTAAATTTGCCGAGCAAATTAAGGTGGTCGAGCAAGAGTTGCGTCGTCGTTTGCCCATTGGCTGGTCAACGGCCTACAGAACTCTTCGTAGAGAGCTTGTGGAGAATGGAAATAAAGTTTCGGGCGAGGCCCTTGATAAGGCATTGCATATTATGGAGCGTCACGAGGTGATTCGTTTCCGTCACCAGCGCCAGAACATTCTACGCGTGGGTGTTTAGAATCGGAGTAAATTGGTGTGTATATGTGTGAACACCGTAGACTGCTCTGTGAGTAGACTAGTGGGTGTTTTTTTGATTAATGAATATAATAGATTGAAATGAGGATACTGTAGTTGCAGATAGTAAATTTATGGCTTACTGCGCTTTTGAGATAGAAACATCTTTGGAATAATTTCCAGCTTCCACATAAGAGAAATCTTCCCACTGTATGAAATAGTATCAGTTGCCAATAGTCGCCAATCATTAGGTCATAAGTGGAGTTTCTTCGTCGCAGTAAGCCTAATGTTGAAAAGGAGTTTTGATACGTTAACAACATACTCAAACCTTTGAGATCTCATTTCTCACGAGTTGAAAGAAATGTCACACAAAGAATTGTAAAAGTCTAAAAGAATGATTTAGTCTAGAAATTTGTTTCGAAGTATTTTATGCACTTTCTATTTGAAAGGATTGAATGGTTGGTGATGAGCCTTTACTCTTAGCAAAAAAAAAAAAAAAAAAAAAAAAAAAAAAAAAAAAAAAAAAAAAAAAAAAAAAAAAAAAAAAAAAACATGCAATACATCAACCTGAGAATTCTAGAAAAAAAATATATCCCAAAGTATAAAGTGGTCCTAAATACAGAAAATTTGATAAAACCACCATTTTGCCCACTCCATAATAATGCTTGCACTACTGCACACGTCCTGCAGCCCTCGCGCATGTGTCCAAGACTTTTCGAAACTCATGAGAATCCGAGAACTAGGATCGAATCATTAAAATTACATAAACATCAATCATGGCCGAATTTCTCAAGTATGTTCAAACCGACTTCTCGAACCACTGAATATGGCCGCTCAAATACTAACGTTCAGACCCAAGAAAACCAACCCAAGGGGAATCCCCGAGGCTCCATTTATTGAAAAAGTAGAGGCAATCATCAAAAACCCGGAGAAAGAGTTTGAGCCCACATTGACCGCGTTCCAGGACCGGTTGCAGCAGTACAAGTATATGGAACTTTCGAAACAACAACAGTTGGCCGACTTGAAGATCAAAATCCCCGACATCGAAAAGAACTTGGCCATTATCAACCACATAAAAGAGAGAAAGGACAGTGAAGACGACGAGGACCAGGTTCTTGAAACCAATTACGAGTTGGACAGCACGTTATACAGCCGAGCAGAGGTGGATTTGACCACGCTAAACTCGGTGGGTTTATGGTTAGGTGCAGATGTGATGTTGGAGTATCCTCTTGATGAGGCAGTAGAGCTTTTGAATGCACGGTTGGAAAATAACACCAAGCTGTTGCAGACCGTGGAGGAAGACTTGGACTTTTTGAGACAAAACATCACCACCATGGAGGTCAATACTGCCCGTTTGTATAACTGGGACGTTGAGCGCAGAAAAAACTTGCGTCAGGTCGAGCAAAACACGCAGAACTTGAAGATATAGATAGTACAACAACTGGAAAAAACATGAAAAAAACATGAAATGAAAGGAAATGAAAAGTTAATCATGCTCTAAACGTATCCAAGAATTGGCGTCCGAGTGGCCGCACAGGGCTCGTGGACCGAACTGCTGGATTCTCTGTATTATGCCGTATGTCATCGATCGCCACCTCTGATTCCTCTTCTTCAACGCGATTTGTGCCCTCATCTGTAAGTGGGGGCAGTGGTTCGTTTTCTGTTCCAGATACCCGCAGGTACCCCTGCCATCTACGAGCAAGCACACGGACAGTATAATTGCGTAACTTCTGCGGGGCCACAAAGAGCTGGAACACTAATGACGGCAACACCCATGAGCGGGATCCTGCTAGGAGATCCTGTGTATATAAGCGGCCAATAACACCGCCAACAAGGCACGGAATAATCGAACTGAATCCGTGGTTAAGCATGAGAATCGTAAACAAAAGATGTACCTGGAAATGGTTGGTCAACGTGATGGCCTTCCCACTACTTTCTCTTTCCGTAACAACTTCACCCTCCCCTTCGGTAGCTTCTGCTTTCTTCGGCTGTTTCAACAAGATCTTGAAGTGATACAGCACCGGGATATAAGTACCGTGGCATATATATAACAGGGCCAAAATGCCCATGGGTCCTGGGACCACCGAGTTAAACACAGTATCGTAATACACAACCTGAAAAGGGCTTCTCGTTATGAGAGACCGGAATAATGCTACAGTATACACGGTTGTAAGCTGGCCAATACAAAGCACCAAGAATGTGCCCACTGCATTATAGAGGGCCAAAAGTGACACCAACGAAAAGTACTTGCGGGGCCCAAAAAGCCGCTCGAGAGTTTTGAAATGGAACCAGAGGCCAATCGTAAGAAGAAGATCACTTTCGTTCACCACAGATAATTGGAATGTGGCCACTCGCCAGTATTGCGAATATTTGAGGATAAATGGATCTATGGCGAGGTTCACGTACTGTTTCAGCACTAGGATCAGAAGCGCAAGCGCAATAATTATCGATGCGGCGCATATAGCTTTGGTCACGGGAGTGTTTGTAAATCCCCTAATGGGGGTGATCTGAGGCATTTGTGGGGGAAAAGAAGGAAAAGAAATAAAGAGGAAATAGAAAGAAGATTCAAGGTTAAGAAGTGTGGAGAAACAGTGGTGCATTTATCTGGCTCATGCTCGCGCATGCACCTGCGATTATCGAGAGGCGGTTTACAATGTGAGGCAAATTCAAGGGAGCCAGCTTGTGCAATAGAAAAATAGGGATGATGAAGATATTTAAGAAGATTGATAAATGATAAAAGAAAAAGAGAAACACGTGTTATATTCCAAGTTTTAAAAATAAATCGGAAGTTTATTTTCCACTTTACGCTTTACTTTCCTGTCTACATCAACAATCCAGAATTTTCCTTGATGATTACTATACATGTCAAAAAAGCTACAACTTCTCCAACTGCTTCTTGGTTTTCTCGATCTGCTTTCTCTTCTTGGCCAACTTCTCCACACGGTTGTCTCTCTTCTCGATACCGTGTTGCATGCGGTCGTACAATCTCTTCAGCTTCTTGTTCATCATGATCGTCTTCAACTCCTTCTCCTCGTCCTCCTCGGACTTCATGGCCTTCTTGTTTTTCTTGCCCTTGTCGGCACTGCTGGCCTTGGACTCGGAGTACTTGACTCCAGCAGCCTCCAATTCCAACTCCTTCTGTTGTCTAAGATCTTCATCCTCTTCCTCCTCTTCGACATCCTCATCAGCAAGTTCTTCTCCCTCAATCTCCTCGTCCTCTTCCTCACTATACTCGTTCTCAGCACCATTTTGGGCTGGAACCTCAGGGTTGTATTGGCCAGCATCTCCCCATGGAGACAAGTGTGGGGGCAAGGTTTCGCCCACAGCATACTGGCTGGCAGAGACTAGCTCACCCTTGTTGATGCTGTCAAAAACCCACTGTGGCTGCACATAGGTGCGTCCCGCAACCTTGTTTTGCACCTTGGGTCTATCCACAAGCAGGTGCGTGATGGTGGACAAGTCCAAACGGGCATAAGCCTCGGGGTTCTTCAACTTAAGCTCGTCCAAGGCAATCTCCGACACAATCTTACCTCCTGCAGACAAAATACAGAGCTCAAGAATGTCCAAGGGCACTTCACGGCCCACGAAAAAGGTGAAGTCGGAGAAAAGCGTCGAGCTTGGCGACGAGAACTTGCTGGGCTGGTTCAACAAGTCACCGGGGTTCTTGTTAGCAGCAGAGAACTCGTCTAACTCAACGGTTTCCACGTTTTCTGGAGCCTCAGTCTCTTCGGTTTCTTGGGCATCGGCATCCTTAGCCTTTTGGATGTCAGTTTGCGATAATTGAGCACCTTCAGTAGCCTCAGATGATTCCTCGGTGGCAGCAGGGGCCTTTTCGTTGGGGAGCAAGTTGTTGGCACCGTCTTGCTTAGATTTCAACACATAACTGGACAAACCACCAATACCCTTCAACTGCTCGGTGTTGATGGGAGGTGGGTAGACCAAGTCAGCGTCAGCATACAACTTGAACAAGACAAAGTGCAACATGGTGGAGTAGAACTCCAAAAACGTCAACATGATCTTAAAGTCGATATCGGAAGGAATGTTGGTAGGGAACTTGAAAGGAACCAACCAACGCACTTCCTGGCCCTTGACGTTGGCCTGGTAGTATACACCTTTAATGGAAACAAACACTTTTTTGATCAAGCGCTCCTTGGCCACGTAGGCAAGCCACTGGTTGGTCAATTTCTCTGCATCTTTCGTCACACGGTGGCTCACGCTGTTGGTGGCTGGCATGTTGGCAAACAAAAACAACATGTTCAATGGGTCATCGAGATCACGCAAGGCGTCAGTGAAAGAAGGGTATCTCTCTCTGACAAGATGGTCCAAAGTATATTTGGGACGACTCTTCTCTAGCCTATCGGCATCTCCAAGTTCGTTCTTCGACAACGCCTTGTTCAATTTTTTGGCAAACGTCTTGTGCTCTCTGAACTTGGCCAACACTGGCTCGTGCATCAAATACTGAATGTCCTTGGCATAGTAGAAAGTCGTGGGTTTGGTCAGACCCTTGTTGGCCTTCTTTTTATTTCTAGGTTCTCTGGGGAAGATTCCCTTGAAAATACAGAGACGACGAAATTCCGCCAACGTGATCTGCAACTTGCTGATGGCTGCAGACCGCGTGACAAAGTTCTTGGCGGCTCCAGTCTTTCCCTTTCTCTTTATTCTTGCCATTTTGTTATGGTGTTTTCCGTAGTTTTGACGTTCTATTAAAGAAAGATAAGTATGGTATTTTTTTCAGTGCGACGAGATGAGCATGGGCCGGATGTCGCGATGGGCCTTGTCTGCAAAAAAGTTCCCCGTGGTCTGCGCCCGTGTCACGTGATACACCTAATAATTGGTTACTTTTAGTGTTTTGCCATAGGGCATTGGGGAAGAATAACTTTGATAAATTGACTAATAGACTGAGATAATACTTCTTCATTGACAGCTCTATTTTTTTTGTATTTATATTCCCTGTAGAAATAGTTCTTTGGCGTGAGAAGATTGCGAAGTATGGACTCAGTGGCATTCTCCTATTTTAAACAGCATAAAAATAATATGGTTAATAATTTGTTAGCTACGTAACGAATTTAAATAACTACGGCTGGATTGATATATTTGGCAATTTATTTGATGTTACCGAAAGCTCATTAGGAGAGCAAGTGCACCGATTAATTTAAGCACTTTCATTTCGCAAAATTATCATTTGTAAACTCTTTCGAATTGAACCTTAACTTGACTTCAGATCGAGTTAGAATTAAATTAATATTTATTTTTATAGACTAATTCATTAGCTTGCTTGTATACGCTACTCTTGTTGGTAAAAGAACTTTATTGATTAAAAATCAGGACTCCGGCAACTTCTCTTTCCTTCCTAATTCTGTTTATTTGATCAGAAATTTTCAAAGTGTATTTATTATCGATTTAAAAGCAAATTTTAAAGCAGATTTGATTTGTAGCAAAATAGTTTAGCAAGTTTGGCTGGCGCTCATATAGTGTCTTTTTTTTGTGTTCCAGCATTCCCTTCTCAGGGTCCATTAATTAAAGTTCGTATCGTTCTTATTTAGTTTTCAGCACATCAGTGCCATCCAAATTCGGCAATAATCACAATATATTCTTGCGCCTTTGGGCGTTCTATCATTAAATGGTCACATTAAACTTTCTCTAATGTCCAAGTAATTCCAGAAATCAGCCAAAGACCTGAGAAATTGCATTATGATTCATGCTCAAATTTAGACTGGCGAAGCGTGCTTTCTCTTGTACAAGACGACAATGTTAGGCTTGATTTCCTTAGAAGCCTTCTTCTTCACCAAGAGAGGGCTCGGAGCTGAGGTGCTCATTGAAGCAACCTGCGCCCACGTTTGTGTGTTTTTGCGTTTTCCTCCAGCAAATTGCCACTCACTGTCGTTGGTAACAGTTTCGGATCTTACTGGAGATGGAGAGCGTGGAGGAGAGGAAGCCTTTCTCCATTCCTCAACTGTATCTCTAAGTGGGAGCAAAACAGGCATTTGCTTGAGAGTTTGTGTATACTCTCTTGTGGGAGATTTATTGCGTCTACGCTTCTCCATCAACTGCGAATAGTCAAACCCATCGTCATCTATGGTATTTGGGGTCCATGGGGATCCTGGAGTCTCTGGAGATCTTGGACTCTTTGGAGTCTCTGGACTCTTTGACTCGTCTGAAGCATCAGGGCTTGGACTAGGAGCAGGAAGAAAGATCTCGTTGCAGTTAAGGGCCAAGATTGGGAGCGCAATTTGAGAGAGAGGAGCAGTCTTCTCGCTAACACTTGGTACGACAATGCTACAGTCGTTAGTGGTGGAAAAAGCAGCGGTTTCAGAGGCGTCAGCCAAGACTTCTTCACGGTTTTCACATGGAATCTCGGAGCTAGCTCGAGGCTTCCGATATTCTTCGTCCCCGAGCCCACACAAAAGAGAGAATGGGTTCTTGGTTGCAAAAAATTCTGGCTCAGGGTCTTCGAACGAATCACTAGTTTCAATCTCGGGCCAAGTTTCTTCTGTTAAGGTCTTTCCGGTTTTCTTTGCCTTAGTGTTTGCACATTTCTTTCCCTTCTTCTTTCCCATGTCCTTTGCATTGTTCTTTCTACGTTTCTTAGCTTGCACTTCAAGTCAGACTGAGCCTTCTTTGGGGCTGAATCTTCGAGAATAAGCGAGGCCAAAATTGCACTAGTATCTACAATTCTTTGCACCTGGGAGCCAACGTGTTTGTTGGTCTTTGTGGTGTTTCTCTCGTGATTCGTACCGTTCTCGGTTTCTACATTAATAAGATCCTCCGAAACCTCTCTGGCGGTCTCAAATTCAGAGTCAACTACAATTGTGCTCTGTAATTGAGCACTCGCACATCCTTTGGTTTCCTGAGTCACAGAGATAATTTTGTTTGCGCTTGTGTCCTCAAGGCGAGTTTCCGACACGTTCAGCGAGAATTCAGAAAATTCACTGGAAAGATGGTAAGGGTCATTTAATCTACCCACCTCAAATTTCCCGTTTTCAATTTTCTGGTTAAGAGTGGTAAGAGTGGTTGGATAGTCCCAAGAGCCTGGTATTGCCACAAAATCCATGGTGGCAAAACTAGGACACTCAGGAGCTTCAGTAAAAAGCCAATGGAGACATAATCCCACAATGACAATTACTGCGAATTCTAAAAATAACTTATCGGGTCCAGAAAGGACGCTTGTGAGCAAAAACATTTGATTGTCTTGTTTTTTGAAGAAGAAAAGTGGCAAGAAAAGTGGCCACAAGAAAAAGAGCGAGCACCCGTTTATATAAGAAAATTTGGCTTTGTGGTCGGCTCAACCATTTGAGAATATGCTATGCTGGACCGTGCCTGCGCGGCCTCATGTGCGTGAATCAGTAATAAGCCCATATAAAAGCTCTCATATGAGCGTATACATTGCAGAAAACATATGTTAAGGGATTAGCCCCTCTGTAGTATCAAGAGTTTGAGGCGAAGAGATACTGAGCACTCCATGAATTAACGATTGATTTCAGTTTCTTCGCTTGTACCCTGGGCTATTCATCCGTGAGAATTCTTAATTTGCCACCAATCTTTCACCTAGCGGATTGAACGAAGACTTGGCCCAAGACACGCTTGCATACATCATATTGGAAACAATGCCAGAAGCAATTCAGAAATCAAGAGGGACATTAACTTCCCTGTAGACTTATACACAAGATAAGTGATATCTGAGTTGCATTCAAAAGCGATTTGACACCAGAATTTAGCTCATTGAATGATTCTATAAGTTGTTGTAAATTTAGAACTCAATAGGATCCCGAAATTACTAGATTTCTTGGTCTGTTGATACCCATGTGAAAGATTTTGCAGCCAATGACTCACTTTGACGAGAGGATAAATTTCGAAGAACTCGATCCTGAATAAGTATAATAGGCAACTATATTTTTCAAGAAGACATATCTCAGGTATGGTTCAGTCTCAAAGCCCACCAGTTGATATTCCGACCCAAGAATTCGTCATCAGTAACTTTCAGTCAAAAGAGTCACGTGATTCATCTAAAATAGAGTCCGAAGCAAAAGTTCAAACTCGTTCTTGATCTCGACAGACCCTTTATCAGCGGCATTTTTTCCTCCGTGGATATTAATCCCTTACAACCACTGTGTTTATATCAACGTATTTGCTTCATTCGCTAAACTGATCTTCGAGCATCCCCATTTGGATCGTTGCACCTAATCGGATGCAATTTAAAGCTCATGCTCACATTTTCGCTTTTGAGTCCAAATAAAAGGTCCAGGGGTTTTATAAATGGCTTCTTGAACTACCATCTAGCCTCATAGTCTCTCCTCAAAACTTTCAAGATTGAACATATTTTCAAGAACAAGTTTCAAAAACACAACCTGGGAGTTAGTCACCCAATCCTATATCTGATGCAGGGGAAGAAATTCTGGAATATTCCATTTTGTGGGCAAATTATGGCCTTTGGTTTGAGGACTCCATAAACTTTTTGTGATTCGTTCATGATATAAGCTTGAAAGTCTGCCTAAGCATTCTCAGAAACTACATGTAGGCTCGGACCACGTCGAAGATCAGTAAGGAAGATCGTTTATTCGATGTTTGAATGTCTCAAAGATAGAAATCTCATCATTACATGAATCAGCATAATTGCAATCAAGTAGATGAAAGAATCGGGCTATCCTATCAGGACGGGTTTCTTCATGTTTCCACGGTGCACCTCGATATGCTCAGGACTCGGGAGTGCGCGTGATTCTTTGCAAGAGGGCTAGGCTATTTTAGCCTCAATTCCTCTTTTCTAAGTTTCTTGTTTTTATTGACTAAATTTGATTTTCTTTTTGACATTTGTATTGTATGTACGAATAAGGTTCTCCCGTTATTACCCATTTTAATTTTTTTTCCAGCGGCTATTTTTATATCTGTATTTTTTTGTGCATGCTCTTCTCTTGTTGAACAACATCTAAATTCGGAGCAAATCTTTTACTTCGTCAAAACACCTCCTAGAAAAACAGAAAATCAAGCAATTGAAATCACGAATATTCCTTAAGGTTGAATTAAAAAATATAGGACCAATTCTCAAAAGATTTTTTAAAAAAGAGTAAAACTCATTTAAAGTCATTGGTTATTGCTAGAACAAGAAATTATCCCAGGGTCATCGGGACTCATTAACTAAAAATGACTTAACACAAAAATGACTTTAAATGTTTAAAGCCACCAAATGTGCTCATAGATAATTTTTCGGATTGTGATTAAATGTATGAATTTTCTGTAAGAAGTACGAAAAATATAGAAATAAGAGGCAAAATAAATTCAAGAAAACAACCCCGGTTGCAAATCCACTTCAATATCTTCGCGCAAGCAAAGCAACACCTTTTGCACCCATCCAACAAGTCTCTTCACTAGCAATTCAGCTAGGAAATTGCTATCATTTCAGCTACGTATTAAATTTTTGGATGAGTCGACGTCGTAGGCAACCCCTTAGAACAATAGAGAATCTCGATTTGCAGATAATAAACACGAAAATTCAGCTCCATCGCCGCCTCGTTTCGTCCTCTATTGACTACGACCACTATAGAGCCGGTACGATGCCCCCAGGAAGCGTGATAATGTCACAGCCTTGGCTAACCCTCGGGGAGGTTTTTTGTGATATCAGCGCGTGTGACTTTGCAAACTTTCAGCTGAATCTCTTGATAAAATATACGCTTGGACGATCAGATATTGACCCATTGGTCCCGCCTTTTTATGCTCCCCGAGAAAAGGAAGTGCTTTTATTCAGGAAACACGTGTCTACGGCATTACCGGCCGATATAGAGAAATTCAAATCAATGTGCCTAAAAACAAAAAATATTCCTTGCTTTGACAAAGAATTTTTTCTTGACTACTCTACTGTGTTGACCGCCAAATTTAGGATCTGAAGCATCAGTCTAGTTTTTGTATATTTGAGTTTCAATAGACGAAGTTGTCTTTTATAGCTATAGTTTGCCGTACTCTCTTTGTAATAGGCTTAAAATGGGCCACATGCTATTGAAACGGTCATTCCATTCGAAGCAGAGAGCCATGTTGGAATCATCATCCTCTGGCTCCACTTTTACTGGAACGTAGAAGAGAGAGTCGTATCTATCGGCAATCCGGTAGCATATGCGACGGAGATCCGTGAAAGGCATTTCCTGAAGCAGCTTTGCATATACTCTCGTCTTAAGAATAATTGCTGTATGCTGTACTAGGTACACAAGACTGTAATAAAGCTGGCGGTGATGGATATCACTAGAATCTAACCGCAAGATTGCCATTGTATCCAAATCCAGAAACTCAACTGAATGTGCAAGGAAAAGTTGGATAAGTGTCGTATCTTTGAGTTCACTAGAAGAGTTACCACTAAGAGCAAAAAACACTTCTAGTAATTTCCGGCGACGCTCTTCGGAAATTTGCGCCTTGAAAATAAATGGATCGACGTCTTCATCGGAATTGCCATCCGAAGGATCTCGGTCACAAATAATAGCCATTTTCCAATCAGACAGCAATCGGTCACCAGGCAAAAAAACACAGGGGCGAATTTATATTTCCGATTTATTCCTGAAATTGTGATCACAAGAGCAAAATTCTAAAATCTGAGAAATAAATTCGCTTTTTTTTTTCTCCCATTGGTTTTTGTATGGGAGCCTTTTACAATGCATTCAACTCGCTTTTTCTGTTTGCACCTGAAGCCACAAACACTATACTTTTGTTTTTTTTTCTTTTCAATTCTTTTTTTTTTAATCTTTTCTTCTTTGGTCACATTATGCAAGGTCTGGTTAAGTACACCGATAATACGCAAAGACTTGCAACTCAAGAGCAATTAGAGACCAGAATGGCACACGAGCATCATGAAAGAATCTTTGATACCAGATCTTTTTCTTATCGCAGCTGCGTGGAGTCCAAACCCGAGGATGAGTTTTCCGAGCTTGCTGGGATCGCAGCTAGAATGAATTACAAGATCGAGGCCAGAGATCAGTATTTAAGTCAAGCTGTATTGGCTGGACAGAAAAGTTCGTATGAAAATTATTTATGCAAACTTCGTGGGGTAACTTCATGTCATTCGGTGATTGAGCCTTTCGACTTTAATACCATAAAACCGGCAAATGCTACAATCGTAGAATTATACAAAGAAAACAGTTCTGCGAAAGCACTGGAGTGGGATTATGCTGTTTTAACCACGAAAAAGAAAACCATGTTTTTGAAACGCATGGCATCACTTGATTTTGAAAAGGATACCAGGCTTTCGTTTGACTGAATCCTTCTTGCCTGCAGCTGCCATTATTCCGGCAAGCGTAAAGGGTAATTTACTATTACCAATTAATATTTGATTACGAGTGCTGTATAGGAATTAATTTAAGTGTTGAAAAATTGAAAAAGTTGAAAAATCGTAAAATCAAAGAAAAAAAATAATACTTGCCTCACGTATACCAATTAATTGCTACTGTTTATTAGTAGCCCCGCTCGCCTACTCCACGTTTTGCTCATAGTGCGACATTTGCATTCATTTTTTTTTTCTCGTATCTTACTCACTCCCTCTAATAATCTCCACCCCAGCGAAAAGACCACATGTCTTATCCGGACGTGCTCAAGCGTGGAGAGGACTTTCTCTCGGAATATCCAAGAACTGCCCCCTGGTGGAACTATGTTTCACATGCTACGTGCTTCGGCATGCTCATGGGTTCTAAAGCATTGCTCCATCTCTTCTATAACCCTGAAGTGCACCATGTCGAAAAGCTTGATTGGGCTCTAGAAAGGGCACGTAAGGAAAACAGAGCACTTCTTACTGTCATGAACCATATGTCGGTGGTGGACGATCCAGGATTTTTCTCCTTGCTCCCCATGCGATTCCATACTGATATAGACACGATTCGATGGGGATTTGGTGCCCACAATATCTGTTTCTCCACACCAACATTGTCATGGTTCTTTAACCTCGGCAAAATCTTGGGTACGAAGCGATTTGGCGAAGGCCCTTTCCAAGGCCTGGTGGATGCAGCCATCAGAGTGCTTAGTCCTGATGATACTCTTGACCTAGAGTTCTCACCATGGGTTAGAGAGCAGGAAAAACCCTCGTTAATCCAGGAAATCAATAACCTCAGTGGCGCCTCGTCTGGAAAAATCACCGAGGCCGTGAAGGCGGTGAAGCCCAGCGCGGAGGCAACCAATATTCTCATGTCGAAATCGCCGTTTATTCGGTCCAAAACGTCGTGGTTTCATGTATTCCCAGAAGGCTTTGTGCTTCAGCTTGAAGAACCTGATAATAACTCCATGCGCTACTTTAAGTGGGGAGTAGCTCGCTTGATCTTGGAGAGCACACGTGCACCTGTGGTGGTTCCCGTATACTCCTATGGATTCGAGAAAGTCGTTCCTGAAGATAGCCAGAGCAACGGTATCAAGCGCTGGATCCCTCATAATATTGGTGCTGAGATCCACGTGACGATTGGCGATGCTGTCCCAGATGAAAGACTTGAATATTATAGAAGCGAGTGGAGAAAGTTGTGTGCAAAGCACACCGACCCTAAAAACCCACACGATCTTTCCCCCGAACTAAAGTCAGGTAAACAAGCCCAGAGCCTTCGATCAAAACTCACTGCTGAACTCCGGGAAAATGTGCTTGCAATCCGCGAGGGCCTTGGCAAATTTGTACCTGAGCAGCCCAAGTTCAAGGAGCCTGCTTTTTGGAAGCAGTACACTTTGTCCGAGGGTGCTAGCGACAAGGATGTCAAGTTTATCGGCCAGAACTGGGCTATCAGAAGGTTGCAAAAGCATTTACCAGAATACGAGGACCTGAATGATGAAGGAAATTAGGGAATGTAGCATATAGTGCATCACAAGTTACGGCTCTTTTTTTTTTATTTCCATTACACATACTTTCTCTTTCGTTCACATATGTATATAGAATATTTGCATACCAGAGCTCACTTTGGCATCTGTGTAAATGTATATTTATTTTCTAAAAGAAAAACAGAAAGGAAAATAGAAAGGCAGAAATGAAAGTAATTGTGGCCTTGATAGATCATCGGACTGTGTTTCGCAACCAGCTCTCTTTTCGGGCCAATATACAATCGTGTTTTTTTTTTTACGCAGGACGGCGTTTTATTTTTCACGTTCTACAAACAAACACAAAACTTTAGAAAAGAATTAAAACTGCCATGTTGAGCAGGGTGATGCATAGATGGATAATTCGAGAAAATGCAAGACTTATACCGAGGATATCTGATCCTTTTTCCACTGGCTCTAGACGGTATAAATGGATGCTCTCGAAAACTCCATCGCACGTGGTTCCTCATGGTCAGGTAATTATGGAGAATGAAGATGACCACAAGAAAATACCTGACAATATCGTCGAGCTCAAACATTATCTACGTACTCGTGAGCTTTCTAAAGAGACCCGTATCGACCTTATTCGGGAAAGATTGGACAGTCTTGTTGTAACTCCAGTGGATCCTCTATGGTCGCAAGATTACTTTCTGACGATGGATACAGTGTTTATGCATTTTTACAAAAAAACCGGCCAGATCGACTCTGTCCTACCGATGGAAAAAGTTTATCAACTTTTTGACAAGACAGTCCACTTTTATCTCGATAACCAAAGAACAGATTATCCCAACTACTTGGCGATCCTAGCTCAAAAACTAACACGCACTTCTTCCGAGTTGCCAACCAGTGTTCTCATAAATCTTTTGGAAATTGGATCTTCTTCAAGATTGAATGGTCTTTATGGCGCCTTGCATTATATTCTCCAGACCACAAGAGGGTTAGGACTGGAATTTACCGTGGCACTTTTAGATCGCCAAGCTGCAAAAGGTGCTTTGAACCTTGATACATATGAAACAATGTTATCGATCAAAGGACACAAAAACAATCATAGGATTATCAATGACGAATTTGTCCGGTCGTTTATTACGCATATTGAAGACATTTTCGCAGACTCCAATCCCAAAGTCCACGAGTATTTGGACTTGAACAAAAATATCCAGCGAGTGCAGTATCTCACCAACAAAATTATACACGAGTACTTGAAAAACGGAAGTACTGTAATGGCGTTGCGCTTGCTCAAATTCAAGACCGACTTGAATTCCGTTTACGCATCATCTAACGATAAAGACTCCCTTGAAACTATTCTCATGCATATTCAAGCTCACGGAGAACATAATGATTTTGAAGAAGTGAAGACTACCCTCCTCAGGCAAAATATTGACGACGAGTCCTTGGCTGAATCCTTGCTTACACAACTAGCGAATAAAAAATCCTCTTTCGATTCTTTTCTCCAAAGTATGTGTGAATTTGTTGAAAACGACGAAATCAAATTCTCTTCGAGCTTGAGACTACGAGCCAAGCTTTTGAAAAATTCGTTCATAGACAAAGACACCGATGTGGAAACTGTTTTTGGTGAAGTACAAGAGATTTATGAGCCTTTCGTTGCAAACTGTGAGTCTCCATCCACCGTTTTAAACGATACTCTTCAAGCACTCTCTTCATATAATTTGAAAGATACACAAATCTTACTTGATATGACATGCCAGGATTTTGTTGAACAAACAGGCGTTGAATTATCAATCGTCGACTACAAAATTATGATTGATCGTGCTATCGACCAAAAGCAAAGAGACATTGCGTTGTCCTTATTCGAGGAAAGTTTAAACACAAGCTCTGTGCATTGGGCAGAGTCAGTCGACCCCACCATTGGATACACTTTGGATAACTTGGCGCTTATACTTGTAAAAGGAGAGGAAAGCGTTTTTGATATCTTTCCTCTTTTCAAAAAAATCAAACAGCACATGCCTGTGAGCTTTAGTGCTGAGGTGCTTCTGAAACTCTCGAAGAAAATGTTGAATGAAGCATGCGTGGGTGATGCAATCGAGTTGGTCAAGCGGGAACTACCAAATATTGACAAAGATTCATACTGCAAAATCAGATTGGACTTGCCCTACAATACCCCCTACCAGAAACTTTTCAACGAGCTTTACAAATTTGTGACAACATATACAAAAGATGAAACTTTCGAAACGAATTGGGTTCTTTATGGTGAAATCCACAAGTACTTCCACATTCCTCCCAAAACGTATCTTCCGGTCATCAAGTTTTTTTGTGAATCAGAGAGATTAAACGCTGCCTTGCTCATTGTTCGTAGGATGAAGATGTTGAACGAGCTCCACGCAAAGGAAAATATCAATCCAGCACCACTGCGTGAAATTTATACATATCTACTCAAGGTTTTTGGGGATGAATTGTATGAAGAGGGAGTTGTTGAAGTTCACGAGTACCTCAAGATGGATACGACCATTGAAAACCAAGACATAGACATGCAAAACTGCATCTTGAATGCTTACTCCAATTTGCAAAATATCGGTAAAGCAAGAGACTTGTTTCTTTCCATTTCCAGCAACCCAAAGCAACAGGGAGGAATTAATGAGGAGACCGCTCAAATCATGATCAAGACCTATACATACAGTGGTTTACCTTACGTGCAAAAATTCTGGAATAGTTTATCGCAGTTCGGTATATTTCCCGACTATGCAGTGTTCAAACAGTACCTCATTGCTCACACATATCATGGAAATATTGAGGGTGCAATAAAGTTGGTGGAAGAGATTGATGATTACAACCTCGAATTCTCGTCAGATCTTCTCTTGTCGATGCATAATTATTGTATCGAGCCTACAAAACAGAAGGAACTTGCCGCGTGGGCAATGGTTGAACACAGGGAAAAATGGGAAGAACTTAAGCAGGGTGGACTCTTGAAATCTGCCACCCCATACATGCCAGACAACAACTTGATAGCTTCGGGAATTGAGGAGTAAATTGCCTAGCACACACAGAAAATCATACAATACATCATTTTGAGATCCATCAGGAGACCAATAATCAATAAAGGTATTTAGATATATAAAGTCAAGTATATTGTTGATTTGAGCTGTGCTTAACCCATAGAATCAGTACTTTATCTAAGTTTTGTGCTGTTGACCTTCTTAGCAAATCGTAGAGAATTGATGAATTCATTGGTATTCTCAGCATGCAGCGAAACATTAACAAACATCAATGTTTTCGAATCTCCTCCCAAACTGTGCTTGAGAAGATAAGTCAACTTGGAGTTTCTGTAAGGAACATGAGTTGCATTGACATCTGAAGCTTGATTCTGCTGTTGTCCCAAATTATGAATGACATCACCCAAGCACGAAAGCGACTTGTTGATTGCTTGAGTTTCTTTCAACCGCTCCCCTTTGGCCTGCGAAGAGTTGAGCCGTTCTGAACCCGCCAAATCTATAAGATTTAGCGAACCTTCGCAAGCAGCGCCCGTTTCTTTATGCTGACCGTGAATGCTTAAGAGGAATACGGAGTGAGATCTTGAAGAGCGAGAATTCATCATGGTAGATGCAGTTGACCGCTTCAAAGTAGCTGCTTCCAAAACTTCAATGGCATGCTCTTTGGATCTGAGCCGTACTGTCGTGCAGTTTGCAATGCTTGTTTTTCTTGCTCCGTCATCGTGCTTCACCTCAAGTTTGGCATTTGGTTTGCCCCTCGCTAGCAAGTCAAGAATCTGCTCATTGTAGATTTCCACAAACTGGCCATCAATCGTATATTCCCAGCCTTGTGCCCTCAATTCATGAATATCCGAAAATATTTTTGTTATTGAAAGAGGAATCATGCCATCTTCTGCATGCGACATTGTCCATGTTTTTCCAGAACCAGTCTGGCCATAAGCAAAGACGCATACATTAAAACCGTCCAAGGAAGATTGTACGAGCTGCGAAATCTCCAAAAACACTTCACTATTAGTAGATTCGGGAGCAAAAATTCTATCAAATTCAAACCTGAGGTTTGAGCTTCCCAAGTTTGTCCCATTGCGTGCGACCAAGCTCTTTGTTTGTGGCTGCCCATAGTCATAAGAAGAGGATTTCGTTCTAAGTTCGAGGATTTGTTTACCCTCTGCGCTTAACTCTTCATGCGACATGATTTGCATGGGAATCAACTCGTGGCCTGGTTCCAATGAAGGTCTCACGCGACAAAAGACCCGGAAATTTCCCTTGAGCTCCTGTAGTTTATTGTGTAAAACACGTCTTTCAGTCTCAAGAGCATTATATGACTCAAGAAATTCTTGTCTCTCTTGCTCATATTTCTGTATAGAGTTGGAAATATCCTCTTTAGATGTGCTGAGGTGATCAATTTTGTTCTTTAGAGTGGCAAGTTTTTCTTCAAGACTCTGTTTCTGCGCCTCCTTCAAGGCCAGCTTTTTCTGAAGGGCAATTACCGTTGTGTCTAGTTGTGAGGCAGATCGTTTTAAATCCTGCAGAACAAGCTCTTTTAAGGCAGCCCGCTTTTGCCTCTTTTGAGACACCAGACCCTCAAGTTCATTGGTCATCTGCTTGATTTCTGCTAGTGCTGCATCCCCACCTTCACGTAATACATTCAAAGTCAGTTCGTGGGATTGCTGGAAAGCGGCAAGCGACTGACTAAAATCCGAGGGTTGTGACATGATCTGGTCATGCAATTTGGAAATTGCCGCTTCAAGCAATTCCTTCTGGGCCAAGTCTTTCTTACGCTTTTCGGAAACCGAAGCCACAATTTCTTCGGTGAGTTCTTCCTTGATTTTTGTAAGCTTTGTACCAAAATCCACGTCGATTTCTCTTTTCTTTAATTCTAGGACGTTGCCCAACGTGTGCACCGATGCTGCCTCATGTTCTTGTAACAAGGCAAGATCAGCTTTCACACGATTCATGCTATTTTTGAGATCTGCAACTGCATCGTCAAGCACGCAATTTTGCACTTCTTGCAGTCCTTGCAGACTTTCTAAGCGCCATATCTCTTGCTGGAGAGACGAGAGATCCTGGGTTTTTTTGGCGATTTCTGTTTGCAACTCATGGTACAACTTCAGACTGCCTCCACGGCTGGATTTCGTCGGGGACGATAAGATATCTAGGCCGATACTTTCCATAAACGAGAGTCCTTTAGGTTGGTCAGAATGGAAAAGCACAATTTCGTGTGCGGATTCAGGAAGAGAAATTGTCAGACAGTGGGAGATCAAATCGAAAAAGTCAGACTCACTAGACGCAGGCAGCATGTTTATGTATCTCATGGTGGTTGATTCAGGTGTGCGACATTGATGCAACGCGCCTGTAATGTAGCGGACGGACCATTTTTTAGAGCACCGGCGCAAGCGGCGTTTGAGGACTGATTTGGCACGTGCAAGCTTGGGCATTGTTGAGGGTTTTGAATATTTTTCTGTTTTAGTTTTAGTTTCAGCTTCATGCACTTGGAACCGAAAATTCTAGGGGATCATGGATTTAGCGTGTCTTTATAAGTCCGAAAATGGCAGACAAAAAAGCCTAATACTGTACGCACGCATACCCCAATTAAAGGTTCTTTGGCCAGAACATAAAAGTAGATGGGAAAATAAAAGATCATACCAATTTCTTGGAAAATAAGAGAATAAGAGAATAAGGAAAAAACTATAATTAGATCGTCATATCCAAAAGTCTACTGACGAATTTTTTTTCAAGCTTTTGCTTTTTGCTGATATAGTGCAGTCACGATATCTGTGGTGAGGTGATGGTGGTTGTAAATAAGAAAAAGCGATTCACAAGCATTCAGAAGACAAATTCAAGCTATCATAACACTGTGAAATTCTTAATTAAATTTATCAATTTACAGGCCAACTGTATTATTTTTTTATCCGGCAAGATTAATGAAAAAAAAAAAAAAAAAAAGCGAGAAAAATGTAGATGCTTCTACCTAAATCGTCGCGATACAATTTCACTGGTGTGCACATGGAGCCTGCTCTCGATGAGATGAGACGAAATCGGTAGATTATCATTTACCATCAGCACTCCGATTTTCATAAATAATACACCAGCAATGGCGCAAAAAAGACAAAGACAAACTGCAATCAAGGAGAAAACTCCCAAATCGCAAGAAAAAGAGGCTGTCAAAGTTACAAAGAAAAGCCTGTCTCCTGCACCTCAGAACCTTGAAAAGTCGGAGTCTGAAGATAATCTCTCAGATGCCAGTGATTCTGGATTAGATGACGATGATGAATTTGATGTTGGTCAAGAAGAGGCTTCTGAGAGCAGTGGTTCAGAAGAGGAAGAGGAAGAGGAGAATGATGACGATGATGGATCAGAAGATGAAGACGATGACGATGACTCGTTTCCTTTGAAGAAAAAGAAGAAGACTGCTGATGATGGAAGAGGCACTTTTGCCAATGCTTTCAACGCAATTCTCGGCTCGAAACTTAAGGCACACGATAGAAAAGACCCTATTTTGGTGCGTGACAAGAGAACCTTGAAAAAATTGGAGTCGGACAAGTTGGAGGCCAAGGCTAAAAGAATGATACTTTCTGAGAAGAAGGATTTGCAAGATAAACATAGAATCACCAACCTCTTACCTTCTGAAGCAGATACTGAAAACGTGAGAGAAATCATTGAGAAGGAAAGAAGACTCAAAAAGGTGGCACAGAAGGGTGTGGTTAAATTGTTTAATGCTGTTCTCGCAACACAAGTGCGTACAAGCCATGATGTGAGTCAAGAAAAGGTGGGTCAAACGAAGAAGGAGGAACTTATAAACGAGCTTACAAAGCTGAAATTCTTGGACCTCGTGAAAGCAGCCGGTGATGAGTAGACGCTCTGAATTACCTTGTTCATTGATTGGTGCAAGGAAGAGTCGAAGGATAGAAATGATATAAGAGCAGGATCAATTAATAAAAAGGAATGTACAAAATGAATAAATCAATTTTACTGTAGTCACGTGTTTATTTTCACAAGGGAAAAACTTAAGCAGACATTTGAAGTTTGAACAATTTCCCTTTCGTGAATCCGCATTTCGTAACTTATTTCCAGGAATCTATTTTTATACAGTATATAATTGCCCAGAAAAAACGGGTGGGGGGTTGCAGTTGGAACTTGGACGGCGTGGTGGTCTTCTCGCTCGCAAAGATTCTCGCAATTTTACATCGCCTGACTTGTGGACCCGATAACTAGAAATTGAATAAAAAATGATAATTAAAAAATGCAATTTTGGGGTTCCAGTCACTGATCTTTTGTGAAAACAAGGCAGTTAATAAATAATTAGAAATCGTTTTTGTTAGGTAGCTTTATAGGAACATAAAGCATCAAGGTCCATGGTTTGTCAACTCCCAATATTTCCCACCTCCAATTTCCCCACACTTCCCCATGTAAGATTCAGATTCCACACTAAGCCACGGAAAATTTTTCCTTTCCTCAACTGCCTCATGATTAGTAATGACCAGTAGTTATTTAACCTGCTTTTCCTTTTTTCAAATTTCTCATAAATCCACAAATATTTTTCAAAAGAAAAAATTAACGCTTCAAGCTCAAAACTTCAGGACAATCAGGAATGTCTTCACCAACGGTCCAAACCCAAATTAATGGCCATGACTTCCAGTGGAATGATTTGACGAGTCCAAGAAACAAGGAGGAAAAAGTTAAGTTAGCAGCCAGGCCAATCGCGATAACAAGGCAATCCAATGATTATTTTACTAATTTAACTCGGCTTCCAACAAATGGGCAGTCAGGATACGATGAAAATATTCAGTTGCCATTACTGCCTCGTATAACACAACAAAACGACGAAAAGAAAGTAATGACTTCGACATTTCCTCAGAAAAATAAATGGCGGATTGTGGGCGCTTGTATCTGGTCCATTGCCAGCGGTTTTTCTGACGCTGTACCCGGTGCATTATTGCCTACTATAGAAGCACACTACTCGATTTCTTACTCAATTGTATCTCTCATTTGGATGGCAACTGCGGTTGGATATATAACAATAGCATTGTTTTCATCAAAGATTCAACCATGGTTGGGAAGAGAAAAGTCTATCCCGATAGGATGTATCCTTTCGATAATCATGTATACGATCGTTTCCACCGGAGGCCCCTTCCCTCTTGTGGTTGTGGGCTTTTTCTTTGGTGGAATGGGCATTGCAATAGTGCTCTCGCAATTGAACATATTTTTGAGCAAAATGGAGAAAAACTCTAAATATTTATCGATCTTCCATGGTTCGTATGGCGTGGGTGCAACAATCTCTCCTCTTTTGGCCACTACCATGGTTGAACACAAGATTCACTGGAACTACGTATACGTGATCTTATTGGGTATAATGCTAGTCAGCATGGTGACCTTATTGTCTGCTTTTAAAGGTGCCGACGAGGATCTCAAGTATTGGGATAACGACGAAATCACTGATAAACTTCTTGAATCCGAAATGAATAACTCTCCTGATGGAACAAATGCCCAAGTCGAGGCAGGTGTGGGTCTTCAAGATTTTGGCACAGACGTCACCCCAGTCACGGAATCCCCTCCACAGAAAGAGCCAAGCACGCCTTCAGTCTTGAGTTTAGCCTTAAAGAATATAATCACCTGGAACATTTCATTATTCATCTTATTCTATCAAGGCTGCGAGGTAGCTTTGGGTGGCTGGATTGTTACCTACTTGATTGACTATCGTCTCACCAATACTTCTTTTGGATATGTGCTGAGTGGTTTCTGGGGCGGCTTGACCCTCGGTAGACTTTTTTTGACCCGGCCTCTTCACAAATATATCGGCGTAAGACGAGCCGTAAGTTTACTTATCATATCTACGATTGTCATGTTAATCTTGACCTGGGTCGTTCCTAGTGCGATTTTGCTGGGCATGTTTGTATCTATTGCAGGAACAACGATTGGACCCATATACCCTTTGATGATCACAGGTGTTTCCGCCATGCTCCCTCGTAAAATCCAGGTCATCAGCTTAACAATCATGAGTGCGTTTGGTTCCAGCGGTGGAGCAATTGTTCCTTTTATTGTTGGTCTTATTTCTCAAAGATCAGGTACGTTTGTGGTGTTACCTATTTGTATTGCCGGTTATGCGCTTGTGTTTATGTTTTGGTTGATGTTGCCTAATGTCGACCGGAAGGGCCAAAGGCCAAAGGGCACAATCGAGAAGCTTCTCCACATATTTTGGTAGGAGCATAGATTGTCCTGTACAAAACCAAACTTTGATTTGAAAAAGTGGACATTACCTATTATTATTATAGAGATAGAAAAATATCATTTTCAAATATTATCCATCGTAGGTATTATTAACTTCAAAAGCCAGTAGCGGATGATTTCCATGGAAGCACACAGAAAATCGCGTCGGTGATTCGCGTTCTTCTCCACAGTTCGAAGTTAGAGCAGTAGATGAAAAAAAGGAGGTACTTTTTTTTCTTCCATTTACAAATTCTTATCATATTCCACGATGGCTATTGAGTTGACAATCAAACAAGGCGATCAGGCTGCTGAAAAGAAAGATTTTCTCACGGCAGTTTCAAAATTCACCGAGGCTCTTAAAGAAAACCCAGAGGCATTTACGGCACTTGTAAAACGGGCCCAAGTTTATACGAAGCTCAGCGATTATGATGCCGCAAAAGCAGATATAAGCAAAGCATTTACTGTTGCTGAAAACAGAGGTAAAATGGCCGATAAGGCCACGTGTTATTTCCGTTTGGGGCTTGTCAATTATGCGGAGAAAGATTACGAGGCTTCGCTAGTAAATCTCAAAAAGGCCAAGGAGCTCAAATGTACCGAGCCTGCTTTGGAAATCTGGATAGCAAAAACAGAAAGAGATATCAAAAAACACATGCCTGGTAAAGAGGTGGAGAATTCCCAGGCTCAGCATGTCCCACAAGAGCAAGAAAAGTCTGAGGCGACACTAACTGCTGCTGCTGCATCTTCTTCTTCTATCGAAATTATTAATAAGCAAGCACCGATCAAGGAAAAAATCAGAGATGAGTGGTATCAGAGCAAAACCTCCGTGACGGTTACAATTTTCGCTAAGGATGTACCCAAAGATTCGGTGAAAGTCGAGTTTGGCAAACGGTCTTTGGCAGTGACTTTCCCAACTTCTGCAGCTTCTGAATACAACTATGAGCTTGACAGCCTCTACGGTGAAATCGTGCCAGCGGAAAGTTCGTATTTAGTGGCGTCCAAGAAAATTGAAATCGTTTTACAAAAAAAGATCGAAGGTAAGTGGTCAGCTTTAGAGGGCGACGGTCCTATTGCGGCGCCACAAGAAAGTTCTGGTGGTCTTTCTTACCCTACTTCATCCAAGAAAAAAATCGACTGGTCGAGTTTCGATGTGAAAGAAGAAGAAGAAGATGAATCTGGCGACTTTTTCGCTAAGCTTTACAAGGGTGTTGACGAGGACACAAAAAGAGCGATGATGAAATCTTACGTCGAGTCTAATGGTACTGTGCTCACGACAAATTGGGCCGAAGCTAAAGAACGAACTTTTGAAACAAGCCCACCCGAGGGAATGGAAGCTAAGAAATGGGGCCAGTAATTAGTGGCACAACATAAAAAGCGTGGAAAGAAACAAAAAGAAATTGTGCACTTCACCCAAGCCCGATTATACTCCTTTTATTTTGCCTACATTTAATTCAAGCTAATTTCTGGGTCTTCCAAAGCGTGCTCACTTTGTAAGAAAGCACACCTTGTCGCGAAGCGGAGATCTAGCTCCAGATTCATCAAGGCATTTGAAAAACGAGGCTTTTCCGGGCTTTCTGAGCAGTGGTGGTGAGCATGGAAAAGAAAAGGAATATTTTTGGGCGATCCCTGCGCGACTGTATTTTTAAGTTGAGCCCTCCCTGAATAGCCTTATCTATGCGTTATTTCGTTGTGCGGAGGCGTACACTCAATCATCACCCCACACGGTGCGCGTATTGTAAATTAAAGATTGAGACAAAGCCCCCCAAAACATGCAAAGTTGGGAATGTGAATAAGCAGACAAAGACGCAACTATTTTTTCCTTTTACATTATTTCACGCTCACGCTCCTTTGGCAATCGCTTTATTGGAAAATGGGTTATTTTTACCGGCTCACATGGTACGTAATTGATTGATGCAATTTGTTGAAATTTGGGTCTCACACAAGATTCAAAGAAGGATCTTGATCTGTATTTTTTTTCTTTTACTTTCAATCAGTCCCCCCAAATTTTTTTATAATGGGAAAAATCAGAACTTTGAAGGAGTAGAAATAATTCCACACAAAAGAAATCGAGAAAAGTCTAAATTGTTTTAAATTGATTACGATGAATATAACTAACTAATATTCCAGGCCTGCAACACCAGAGGTGCAGTCAGTAAGTGTGACGGGGAACTTTGATAATTGGCAATTATCTGATAAAGGCACTTTAGTGAAAACTGCGGATTCTAAGCATTACGAAACTTTAGTTCACGTCGACGAAAAGCAGAAACTAGTGTTCAAGTTTGTAGTAAATGGATCTAATTGGACCACTGACGAGGCCTATAAAGTTGAACATGACGAAAATGGCAACGTAAATAACTATGTGGATGCTGAAGAATTGCAATTGGATGAAGAGGAAAAAGCTGGTTGTGAGACCGATAAAAGCACCGTAGGCGGAAACGAAGAGGTCGGTTCTTTAAATTCTTTAATGGAAACTGAGGGGACCCAAATAGAAGCCGAAATTGAGGAAGATTCAAAAGCTTTTAATGATGCAGATTCAGAATCTAAAACAAAAGATGATGAGATCTCGAGTGACAATTATCTGGAAACTCACAGTGAGGAAGAGAATTCATCGATACCGGAAACCCCAGCTACACCCAGTTTTCCCGAGATTTATTCCACCGTATCTGAAAACTTCTCGGCAGAGCATTCTGGAAAGCCTATTTCAGGAAATAAAAATGAGTCGGGGACTCAGAGTTTTTTCGCTGTTAATGAGGATATAGACTTCCTGATTTTCCGTCCTTCCTCTCCTTCCTCTCCTTCTGAACACGGGGCTGATGTGGAAAATGTTTCGATTGCAGAATCTTCATTTACTGAAGTTTCCTATATCACCAGCAGCTCACAATATGCGTTCCATGATCTAGGCGAGCTTTCAGGCCCAGAGGAGCATTTGGAACAGCCTGTGTTTCCAGGTTTTAATCGTGGTAATTCTGCTGCTACAGTACAAGAGGTAGGCACAGGTTCGCCAGCCTTTGAATGCTTAGCGAATGCCCATGATTCGGGTCTTTCTAGCTGCAGTGATTACAGAAGCGACGAGGATGAAATCGACGGTATTGGAGACTCGATATCGAACGATGTTCCAGGTGGAAATTTTGACCAGACAGGCGTGTTTGCCAAGATTCGGGAGCTTTTTCATTTTTAGGGCCATGGTTTAGTTACTTCTTTAAAAGTTAGGTTGAAAATCCGACTTGTTGTCTTCTTTACTAGCGAGGGACTTGCGACTGTATTTAGCGTATGTCCGTCTTTAGTTTTTAAATCTAATCATTAGTTGTTTATATTTTTTTTCAGTAAAAAGATTATCTCAAGCTTCGGAAAAATGAAAAAAAAAAAAGATGTAAAGGGGTCTTTTGACATCAGAGATCATCATTATGTATTGGGTATGTATTATCAATTGCAACTTTCCATTCGAGAAAATCTCAAGCAGATTGCTTGTCTATGAGCTGTGAAAGTTGTAGTTAGACATGACGCTGGTGAGGCCCGTGACTCTTTCTTGCTTTTTAGGGGTACTTTCGTCCGATCCAGCGTCTTCGGACCCACTCTTATCGCTTCTTTTTCTTTCGCTATTAACACTATCAGCTGTAACACCGCCGGGGCCGATAAATGCCAAAATTCTTGAGACTTCTTTGCTATCAAAAGATTCAAGAGTGAGCTTCTTGCTTTGACCCGAATGACTAATAGTGAACTTGACACCTGTGTTCTCTTGTTTTGGGTCAACCGTGTACGAAATGCTGACCAGAGCCGAGGGAAATGCCTCTAAAAGATCAGAAGCATTATATATAAATTCCTCGAGCTGCGGGGTGACATTGCCCTTTTTAGCAGCAACTTGTTTGCCCTTTGAGGCGTCTCTGCTCTTATTATTTTCTTTCGCCATTAGATAATGATTTCACTTATTGAATCAATTCCACTGAGTTAGTTAGTGCGACGGTCTAGAAGAAACACCCAACGGGTCCTCAACCTTCATATAATCACGTGATAGAGCCTATTCCTTCAATATTTTCGATCAAGTGGGAGAGTAGAGTATCTTATCGTGCTTTTATTTTCTAAACCCTCTCTGGAATTTACCATCTTTTTTATTAATCAGTCAAGCTTTAATAAACTCCCTTTCGAAACATTATCTCTCAACCCGTCTGCCCACGTGATCTACAAAAAAGACCGGTCATAAAGACATCAAATTCAATAAACATAATTTTACTTAAGCTTTATTCTCCAAAATCATAATTTCTATACTTTAACCTTTATATATACCCATATTCCATTTATCCATGAATGGTCTAATATACAATCTACAACGGAACGTCGTAGCCAAGCAACAAGCTTCCAAGAAGAAAAAGATTGAGACAGGTCACGAAGCCCCATGCTAAGACAGCGAGCACTGTCATCACCGGACCATTGCTCATATCTGCGTATCCCCTCATAACTACCAAATCTTCCGAAGAGTCCTCATTTTCTGCCAGCACTCTTTCGGACTCAGATTGGGTTGCATCCATCGAAGGTGCAGTATCCGCATGCGACCGTGATTTTGCCAGGTGATGCAGAATCAAGTTTTGCTGTTCATGACTCTCATCCTCTAACCCATCTTCCCATCCAGCACAGGGATGGGCTCGCCTCAAGTCCTGAAGCCGGATTGCCGGCTCGGTCACATTGAATCTTTGTGACTGATTACGGAACTGAATGTTTGAGTTTTTCACCACGTTCTCTCGTTCGTCCTGATCATAAATAGTTTCAATGTCATCCTCGCCCTCCCGTACGGTAATAGGGACCCGCATGATGGATTTGGAGCATGTGAACCAAATCAATGGCGCAGTCACCACAGGAAGCAAGACAGAAAGCACAACTTGCAGTGCATTCAATGTTCTTGCGAGTCCTTCTCTACCCGAGTAGAGTACTACAAACAAACACGGAGCAATAGCAATAGCTCTTGTAACTAGACGTCTCACGACAGGCGAAAAGCTCCATTTTAAAAAGCCTTCCAGCACCATTTGGCCCGCCAAAGTGCACACCACACCTGCACTCTGTCCCGAACAAAGGAGCGCTAAAGCGAAAACCATTCCTGCCGTTGGCGAAATGTGCGTGGAGAGAAGTTGATAAATAGTGAAAAGATCGCCGCTCTCACCCTCATTCTCGTCGTCAGAATCATCATCTGAACCATCGTCGTCCCTTTTATCGCTGCTACCCATAGTAGCTCCGGCGACAATAAGAATAGTGGCGTTGACAAAAAGAGCAACTGTGAAAAGTGAGATCACGAGCTCCACGATGGTGTACGTCATAGTATCATCTATAGCATGAATAGATGGGCGATAACTAAGTTCATCCTCATCATTCTGATCTTTATCCTCCGCTTGAATTGCGCCCACTGCCCTGGCATATTCCTCACTCGTGAGGTCCCCAGACAGAGTCGGCATCTGAGCTTGCTCTTGAGGCAAAACCCTCTTCTTTTCTGGTTTATAGTAGCCGTTTTTTATATCGAAATCCTTGAGTCGGGCCTGGACCAAGCCTGATCCCAAGTACAAGGAGTGGGGCATGACGGTAGCACCCAAAATGGCCAAGCTCAAAAACAATCCATTTCCGCCCTTCCGCTCATCTGTATCTATGGCCTTCTCATTGGGGAGGAATCCCTTGAGCACCTCAATCACGGAAAAGTTGGGTTCTTTAGAAACTTGAAACAACTCGATACCGAAGCAAATCACGGTTCCTGCAACCAATACCGATACGAAAAGCTCGAAAATACGAATGAATAGTAGCGGTCCATTTGGCCTGTATGCCATGAGAACAATTAAAACATCAACCACAGTGATAAGGACGCCTAGAAATAGCGGGATTTTAAAGAGAATATTCAAAGCAATGGCGGTACCCACAACCTCAGCCAAATCCGTGGCGACAATTGCTATTTCTGCAAGAATGTAGATGAATATATTGAGCTTTGGCGGTAAGTTTTCCCGGCAGTTGGCGGCTAGGTCAAGTCCCGTGACCGCACCCAATTTTGCCGATAACACTTGGAGGAAGATGGCCAAGCAGTTTGATAGGAAGATGGAGAAAAGCAATTTGTACTGGTAGGCAGATCCAGCAGCAACCGCTGTTGAATAATTTCCGGGATCCATATATGCCACAGAAACCATAAGTCCGGGGCCTATGAATTTCATGTATTTCCGTAGCACTTTTGCAGCACGGCGCAACATGCCTGGTCTGTTACCACCTTCATCAAGCAGCACGGGCATTTCTTTTATGGGAGAAGTTTTTGATATAACAATATGTGTGTGTTGTAATGAATTGAGTAGAATATGTGGGTGATTCGATCTGTGTGGTTTTTATTTCCTTTGAAACTTAAGTTATATATTTCCTGGTCCTAAGTCTCTTTTTTTTTTTGGTTTTATTGACAGGTGGTTATGCCCCGCAGCAAATGACCAGTGGGCAAAGTCACGTAGATAGAAAAAAAAAAATCGGGGCGCGCAGTGTGCGTAAGCGCCAAACGCCTAGCCATTTTTTTTTCCACACCGTGTTTCTGGATGCTGTCACAGCCTCTCGCAGGCGGCTGAAGTGCGAATTTGGAGGCGAGGGTGAGAATCTTAACGTCCGATCCGGAGCGCACATGCAAAAAAAAAAAAAAAAAAAAAAAAAGACACAATCAATTATACTATATCTTTTTTTATTACTTTTAAATGCTGCCAATTGAAAAGGATCTGTTGTGCATCGATTCAGTATAGCATAATCAAATTAAGGTATTTATTTGAACTGGGGAGGGGCAAGCGGGCTATTGATTTCCCGAGAGCCCTTGTCTCAGAGCTGCCCCTTTCTAGGAACCGATCTTGCGAGAATTGTGAGGTCGCCTCATCACCGAATTTACGAACCAAAATGAGCTCACATGATTTTCATCACGTGCGCCTTGCTATGAACAATTTTACAGCTTCAAACGAAATGAAGAAAAAAAAACAGAGGGATTTCATTTTTTTGGCCTTGCCCTCAAAAAAAAATTTCTTATTAAACTGTTGCTCTGCTAGCTCATTGTCACGTTCATTGTAGTCAGGACAACCACAACATTATGCGCAAACATGAGTGTGACGACCCTTACGGATGAACCGGAGTAACTAGAAATAAAAAAAAATTAAAAAGAGCTAAGGGGGTTCATAAATCCAAATACTAACTAAAGCATATTTGAAAAATACCGCTATTACTGTTTCTCCCCCTATTTTCGGTGTATTCTCACCTCTAATTAAGAATGGTACAAAAGATCCCTTTTGCTGATTAGGGCCCCGAATAAGTTCGTGAAACAAGTCCAATCAGGGCTCCGGAAATGAGCGAAAAAATCATTCAATAAGTCGCAGTACAACATGTTATATGCGCTTAAAGTGTACACCTCTTCTTTGAAAAAATTTATCGCCTAGTGTCCCCCCTCTGAATTATGCTGTTACAGGGCACATCTTAGCGGGATTTTTGTCTTGAGATTCAATGCATCTTGCATATAAAATTTGATATGCAGTTGGGCAGATCGTATTTGCGATATTTGTAGCTCTTTCCCGTGGTTTTCCTGCACGAATGTTGAATTGTAATAAATCACAGATGCTACAATGCTTCTTTGGATGTGTATAAAATCTGATCGCTTTTTCAGGTGGCATAACACCTCTTCAATTTTCGTTCTTCTACATCGTATCCCCTTAATTGCCTGATTTTTCTACCTTCAAAGGTTGTGATCGCCATCTTATTGAACATTGAGAAAATTAGATTCTACAATGTCGGAACAAGAAAAGGCCAGCGACCTCATTTCCCACGTATCGTATGTGGACGAAAAGGACGAAATCAAGCCTTATGTATTTCTAAGAAAAGTCTCAGATAAGTTGGACTCTCTTGGAGTGGAAGTCACCGGAATTGAAAGAGTCTCCCCCTACAGAAGGTCCCAGAATAAGTTCAGGCAATTTGTTACTGTGATCGGACTTTGGGTTTCTGGATGCGGTGGACTCACCTCGATGTCTTCATTCTACCTTGGCCCCATGCTCTATGGGCTAGGGCTAAAGAAAACTTTGATTCTTGGTATGTTAGGCCAGTTCTTTGGGTGTGTTGTTGCTGCTTATTGTTCATTGATGGGCCCCCGTTCCGGGTGCAGGCAAATGGTCACTGCTCGTTTCCTTTTTGGATGGTGGATGGTGAAATTTGTTGCCTTTGTTGGTATTGTGGGTGGTGTTGGCTGGTCTGTAGTCAATTGTATTGCGGGTGGCCAAATTTTGAGTGCTGTAAGTGATGGCCGTGTGCCATTGGTGGTATCCATTGTCATCATTGCAGTTTTGTCTCTTTGCATCTCCATTGTGGGCATTCGTTTCTTATTAAAAACAGAAACTTTCCTTTCTATACCCGTCTTTGGTGCTTGTTTAATGTTGTACATTGTTTCAGCAAGCAAATACAAGTATTTGTCCTGGGCAGACTCGGCCGAAGTGGACTACACTACACTCAAAGGAAACAGTTTGTCATTTTTCACCTTGTGTTACTCCATCACCTCAACTTGGGGCGCGGTTGCTTCAGATTACTATATCTTATTCCCTCAAGATACGCCTGATATCCAAATTTTCTCCTTAACATTTCTTGGAACATTCATTCCAACCTCTTTAGTTGGAGTCATAGCCATCTTAACTGGAAATATTGCTATGAACTACAAACCTTGGACCGATGCTTATGAAGCATTGAGCATGGGTGGTATTTTGGGTGCCGCTTTCGAACCTTGGGGAGGGGGAGGCAAATTCTTGTTAGTTTTGATCTTCCTTTCTTTGGTCTCTAATAACGTCATGAATACATACTCGGCGGTGTTTCAATTACAAATCATCGCCGTGCCCTTGGCTAAGGTTCCTCGGTGGTTTTGGTCATTGTTTATTACTGCAGTCTACCTCCTCTTGGCTATCTTTGGTCGTTACAAGTTTGCAACTATCTTGGGTAATTTCTTGCCCATGATTGGATACTGGATTTCCATTTATGTGTTCCTCCTTCTAGAGGAAAACTTGATCTTCCGGAACAAATTTTTCAAGCACTTGTATACCAAGGAATTTGAAGACCTTGATTCCGATAACTCGTCCTTTGCCGGAAGCAAAAACTGCAATTATAACTTCATGATTTGGAACAGCAGTGAAAAACTTACTCAGGGATTAGCTGCTACGGTGGCATTTGCTTGCGGTGCTGCAGGAGCTGCAGTGGGAATGTCCCAAACATATTGGATTGGACCATTGGCAAAAGCAGTTGGTGGTGAATATGGTGGAGACATTGCAATGTGGCTTTGTATGGGCTTCAGTGGCGTCGTATACCCCGGACTTCGGTACTTGGAGCTTAAGAAGTTCGGAAGATAAATCAAAGATATCTACAATTTCAATTAATCTAATAAACATTTGTGAATATGAATAACTTCTCAGCTGCACCGTGGCACATTCAGTACAGAAATAGTTTTCTTACCCTCACTCTAAAGCTGAATTTCAAGATCAAAATCCCCCGAGATTTTATAAATGTTTCTGAGTAAGAATGTAAGAAGGTGTATCCTGCTCCCTCATAATAACTACAATTAATGATATATTATTTTTTACCTTATATAAGATCTATGATAACTTTATTTGTATCTAAGAAAAAATTAATCTTTGAGAAGTTAGAAATTATAACTAAAGCCAGATATTATGGTTTACATTTAAATTCTGATATTAGAAGAACACTTCTAAGATTAAGTTATACTATGAATAATTATAATTTATCAAATACAAAATTGTTATCGTTATACAGGATAAAATCATAAAATTATCGGTGGAAGCTCCGGGCGTAAACTTTTACTTTTTTTTTTTATAAATACCCTTAGAGGAAAAATATTCAAATATGAACGTATAATTTACATAGTAGCTGGTTGGATTTTCCCTGTGCTATTACAATACATGAGTACGTGCAAATTCTTGAAAAATCAGGAAGAAAGAAAACACACAAAAATAATCACAAAAGGGCATTGTCGAATAAAATTATTGATTTTGTAAAAGAAAAGTACCCATCTCGTGCTCTGCATAATCATGAAGTGTGGCCGTATCTCTACAGTTGGTTTGCAACCGTCAGACTTCAAATTGATGTGACCAGCGAAAAAGCCACCCTCGATGATAAAATCGCCTATCCAATTGCATATTATTTTTAAAACCTAGCGCTAATAAACCAAACTTAAAATGAAAATGTCTAAAATAAGCAAATTAATTAAAGGTATAGATGAAACTTAAATGCCTTCCTTGTGAACTCTGTATGTTGCTGCGAACGTGGCCCAGGACCCGTACGTCTTGAGGACACCGGAAAAGTCGCGCCCGTTCGGTAATGCGAGTCCGAGCCGATCTTTGAGCCTACATCTCGCACCGCACTATACCAAAGCTTCTTTCTCCAACCAAAAAAAAAAATACATATAAACAAGAAAAGCACACTCAACATGCTTAGAAGTTTCACCAGAACGGCCTGCTTGGCCCGGAAATTCTCATCGCACGCTGCTCTCCTCAACGCGCAGGTTTTCCGCATGCCTGCCATGTCGCCCACCATGACTGAGGGAGGTATTGTTGCATGGAAGTATAAGGCCGGAGACGAGTTTTCGTCGGGCGATGTTTTGCTCGAGGTGGAGACCGATAAGGCCACGATTGATGTCGAGGCTACTGACGATGGTGTCATGTGGGAGGTCTTGCACCAGGACGGCGAAACCGGTATTCCAGTGGGAAAGCCTATTGCTTTATTAGCTGAACCAGGTGACGATCTTTCTGCATTGGAAAGACCAAACTTGGAGGAAGCTGCTGCCGCGGAACCTGCTCCTGAAAAGAAGGAGGAGCAACCGGCGAAGGAATCTGCCTCTGCTCAGCCTCTGCAGGAAACTAGCGCCAAAAAGACCTCGTCTTCTTCCACTTCCTCTAAGGTTGTTGGCAAGGCCAACCCTGCATTGAAGGTTACGCCTGCTGTCGAGATCTTGTTGCACAGAAACGGTATCTCCAACGAGGACGCTTTTGCCAAAATCCCAGCCTCGGGACCTAAGGGCCGTCTCTTAAAGGGTGATGTCTTGGCTTATTTGGGCGAAATCGAGGCTTCCGCTGTGACCAAGGTCGCCGAATATATCAAGAGCAAGGAGCACCTCGACCTCTCCAACATCAAGATCGCTGCTCCTGCTGCTGAAGCTCCTGCTGATGGTAAAAAGAAGGACGCTACTGCTGCGCCTGCAGAGAAGCCCAAGCCTACTAATATTATTACTGTGGAGTTCACCTCCGAATTGGGTGAGGGTGTTTCTCAGGAGAAGTTCAAGTTTGCATTTGAGCGTGCCTTGGAAGCCGCCAAGAGACAAACTTACGGTACTCGTTTCCCCAACTATGCCCGTTCGCCAGTTGCCTCTGGCCTTTATGAAGACGACATTTTCGGCGACTTGCTTGTGGCTCCTGTCTCTAAGGACCGTTTTGAAGTCCAGAACATCGCTTACAAGTTCATTGGCGCCGGTGCCCAAACCGCCAAAATTGCCGCTGACCCCTTTGACGAGCTCTTGGGTCTTTCCAGTGGTCCAGCTCCAGTATTCGCCGACGTCTCGCCATCCTTATCTGCGGTGGTGAGCTTCCAGGTTAAATACGACGCCAAATTGACTGATTCGAAGGAATTCGTCGAGTTCTTCCAGGAGTCTTTGCTAAGTCAAATTCCTTCCAAACAATTGATCATTCATCAATAATTAACCTTTCAAGCGCATAGCGATTTTTGACGAACGAGGCTTGACTTGTCTTTTTCTTCTCTCAGTCATGGCATCTTTGGATTGTTGCTTATAATAGTCTGTCAAAGATTCTTCATTGGCTCGAAGGAAACAAAAAAAGAGAGGAAAAGAGGTGTTAAAAAAAGCTCTCTCCAATATTAGGATGAGTAGTCTCCTCCGCATTTGAACTGCGTTGTAAACTTTACTTAGAAAATAACATAAGAGAAAACAAAATAGAATCTATAATTAGAAGAATTCACTTGTAATCCGCTTTTCCTACGTCAATTTTGGTGTGGCAATTTTTAGCTTCATTGATTTTTTGCTAATTATTTTTCCTAATGGAATTTACTTCATCAGACTTCAGGTGAATGATAACCGCAAGTCCTGTAAATAAAATAGGCGGGGGAATTTAGGTCCGCCTCAAGCCGAAAAATCATCTGGGACGCATCTTCGCTTTGCGCTGCATGCAAGCAGCAGTTTTTTTTTTTTTTTGCCCGCGTATTTTTTTTTGGGGGAATTTTTTTTTTTTTTTTTTACTCCATCTTCTATTTTCATTTTTAATTTCCTTAACAAGGCCCGACTTTTTTTATTCCACCAAACACTTGCCAGCGAATCTTTCTCTTCAAATAGCAGAAGCACGTTCAACCCAGCAATACCATTTAACATTGTTTTCATCTACGTTTTGAGGCACTGTTTTGAAAAGTCATTTCTGCTTATCTCCCCGTTTAATACTGGACTTGTCGATACATTCATAACAACAGCGAATCACCACCGTTTTCAAAACAAAGTAACAAAGAAAAATCTTGATTTATTCTTTTCTGCTTAAGAACTCACAAAACGAAAAACAAAAAAAAAAAAAAAAAGCGAAAACCATTCCAAGCCAATAGCCGCCCGATTTCCAATGTCTATGAACGTGCCGTATTCTTTTCCTGCAGCCAAGCCAATGGGATCCATGGACCAGCAATTTCCAGATGGGGTTTCCGACGCCAAAAACAAACCTTTCCCATTACAAATGTATGGCGGCTCGCCTACCAACAGCCCAAACACGCTGGGGTATAATTTGGGCACGCCATCGCCGCCATTGACCGCATTATCGTCGAGATCGATTTCCAACAACGGCATGTCGGGTCCTTCGAAACTCACAATGCCACATTTCTCGCAGCAGAGCCCGCAAATTCAGCAGCAGCAACGACAAAATCACCTGCAAAATCTGTCGTCTCAGCAACAACAACAGAATCAGCAACAGAATCAACACCATCAGCAACAACAACAACAACAACATTTGCAGCTACAACGTCAGAATCAACAAAATCAGCCTCAGCAGCAGCAACTGCAGAACTATGCGCAGTTCGAACAGCAACAAAAAAGAGTGTCTCCGCAGGGCTTTGAGTATCTGGATTCCGGTTTAGATGGACGTCATTTCCAAGAAAACAGTCGCCCTAACCTGGGCCATCCGGCTTTGAACGGAGGCAATGGACAGCATATGAACCATGATCATGTTCGCCAAATGGCACATGCATATCAAACACAGGATTCCCTGATGCAAGATCCACAACTCCGTCATCTCCATCATCATCTGTCTCAACAGCAACAACAGCAACAGCAACAGAATCTTAGCCACAATCCTCAGCATCAGCGTATTCAAATGGAGCAGCGTGTGCTCACTAACGGAATTTCGCATGATCCACGGCTTCAAGGCGAGATGCCGCAAGAACATCACAGGAGTCTCCAAAGTCACAATGATCCTGTGATTCAAGGGAGTCATATTCACCCACACGGTGCACAGAACCATCCTGGAGGTATGCAAATTCAGCGCACCTCGCTCAGCCAGAGCCCACCTATTGATCTCGATCCGAGCTCGAAATTAGGTGGCCAAACGATAACTATCATCTCAAAAATGGTGGCTGCTACCGATGAAGACGGCTCTAAGAAGAAACGTGGACGTCCAAAGAAGCTTATTCTAGACCCATCTTCAAATGAATACATTGATTCATCGCATGAAAACTTCAAGAAGCTCAATAAACTTCTTAAGCAAAGTACAGATATCACTGTGAAACAGGCGCACACAGCTATGGAAAATGGGCTCAAGTTCGGTGCCTTGAATGACCAAGAAATGAAGCAATTACTCGAACTGAAGGACCGCAGAGGCCGCCCCAGAAAGTTTCCCGTGGAACAAACAGGTATCACCATCAAAGGTGTGCGGGTTAATGGAACAATGAAGGGTAAGCGGAAGGAGTCACCGGTGCCAATCGATTCACTGGAAAAGGTGCAGAAGAAAAGAAGAGGAAGACCTAAAAGAGAGCCTGGCAATTAGCCTGGACTAATGTATTTAATTTCAAAAGTGTATTAAAACAGTTTGTAATCAGTTTATGACCTTGTATTACGACGAAGTTACATGTAGTGAGAAGTGATTAGCTCTACGAATAATTCTTTATTTGCTGAATTGCTAAGTATAATACAATATATGGTGTGAATCACTCGAAAGGATCCATTTATTATTAATCTCTTCAACGTGCTGCTATTTTTCTTCTAATCTTTACTCTTTTGTCACCTCAACATCGGCTAAAGCGAGCGTAGTGGGGCTTTTCCCCTTTCTTTTAAGAGAAATCAGATCATATCTACTAGTTACAGGGAAAAGTTATATAGCTGTAAAGCCCCGTTATTGAACTTTTTAAGTCTCTCTCCTTATATGACCCGCTGTGTAAGATTATCGAGAGAGAGAGAGAGAGAGAGAGAGAGAGAGAGAGAAAGGGAGATAGGGAGGGAAAACTATAGACTATGGGAATCAGCTTTCAAATACATATCGACTGGCACGGCGAAAGATGGCAATCAATTACGTATTTGTAACCTCAATGAACCTTACGTCATCGACCCAATGAATAAAGGACATCATGACCCACTGTAAATAGTCTTTTTTGATTGATATTCTTACTATTTCTTCTTGATATAGTCAATTGTGGCCGGAAACTGGGTGCGACTTTTGTCATTGAAGCCATTTATTCGCACAATAATAACTCGTCTTGACCAGTAAAGAATTTTAACTATGGAGGGTTGGCCGAGTGGTCTAAGGCGGGAGACTTAAGTTCTTCTGGACGTTTGTCCGCGCGAGTTCGAACCTCGCATCCTTCAGGATTTCTTTTTTTGCTTCTAATTTCACTTCTTTATTTCTCAAATATGACCTGATTTTTTCTTCCCAATTTTTTTTTTATACACCCACATCAATGCAAAAAGCACACGGGCTGAAATTACTGGTTAAAGTGCAAGCTTCTGCACGATAACTTTAATATCAGGTGATAGAAGCGTCCAGCCACTTTGGTCCCGCGGGATAATCGCGCATCGCCTCTTCTAGGCCCTGAAAAGGCTGGCGGGCCCCGCGCGCAAAGGCCCTGCAAATGCTCCGCGGCACAATTGTTTTCAAGCATAATTCGTGTCTTGTAACAAAAGCCTTCTCGTATCTTCACAGCAGGCGCACAGGATTCCCACCACTTGCGGTTCCAACTTGGTTGAAGCAATTTTGCCCCTAGAGAGGAAAGCAATTGTGATAACTTTTCTTTGTGTTTGTCTTCACTAAAAATCAACCGAAGTTTTCTTTTTTTCCCTTTTAACTTCTCATTCTCAAACTTCATTGGTTATTTACATCACAACATGCGACCCATCAAAGTTCTGAGAGCCACTATTGGGCCCGGGATTCTGGAGCCAGTGAAATGCTCCGCCAACCTGCAAATTGCCATAAACAGCTCAAATCACATCACGATAATCGAGCCCAAACTCCCGCTTATTGAGAGCATTGAGGTCGAGGAAAAGTCAGATCTGCTAGACCCGGTCACGTTTTTCGAACTGCGGTCAGTGTTTTATGTTGAAAACTTAGAGTCGTTGGGGTTCCAGGTATTTTCCCGTATTCTTCTTGACGATTGTGAAAACAGGTTCAACTTGAGCCGGATCGCCGAGCCGATTATTGTGGGCCATGCGTGGTCGCCCATTGAAGCTTGCACGCGTGATTGTTATTTGGGCGTCTTGCTCAATACTGGCGAGGTCATGGTCTTGAAACGCGATTCTTTGGATGCAAATAACTACCTGGTCAAGTTTAGAAGTTTCACGTGCATTCTCGATCAGATGTCGCTTCCGCAAAATCGGCTCACCGCAGAGGGCGACATTGTATTAACAGGAAATCAGTTTCTGGAACTAAAAGTGACCGACTTTCTGTTTGGCAAGACTGCAGATGGATCCTTACTTCTAAGCTTGGCTCATGAATCAGGGTATATCACTATTCATGCTCTTAAAGAGGGCCTACCGATTTTGCAAAGAGTGGAAACCCGTGGATTGGTTGTCAAACTGCTTTTGTCAGATTTGAGTCAAGAACTTTACTACGTGCTCAGTGATAACTCCGTGTGGGGGTGCGAATTCGACTCTCGGCTAACGCTTCTAGCTGATCCTATCAAACTTAAAGGAGAATCCCGCTTTCTTGTTTCCCATCTACATGTGCCTGCCTCATCGAAAACCTTGGTAGTGACAGATACCCGAGCGCTCCATGTTGGTTCTATCGATCGTCCGTTTCAATCTGTCAATCTCCCTTTTAATTCAACCATTGTGAATGTATCTGCCACCGAAACTGAGGACGATCTCACTGTCCTATTGTCATTCGAAAGCGGGCGTTTCTGTATTGCTGAATTGATTCTTTCCAGCAAAACTACCAAAATCATCGATAATTGTCCAGGGTGGGAATCTTTCCACAATGAAATTTTGCACAATTATCAGGTTTCACTCACCAAGGAACAAAATAAGGCTCTGTCGAAGGTTTTCCAGCCCTATCTTGCCGAATCGCCAGAAGGACTGCTTGAAATACATGGCTTTGTTCCCATGTTCTCCAATGGTCTTGCTGCTGTCGTATACAGCTTGACTCCAAAAAATGTGATAACACATAACATCAAGTCACGCCGAGAATTTGACATCAGCTTTATTCCGCTCAGTTCCATCACCTCAGCTCAAGTATGCGAAGAAGTTAAGGGCGCTACGGCTCTTTCTCATTTAAGCTCTTTATTTATCACTGATAGAGAAAAGATACCGAAAGTCAACAAAAGGATGAAAGATGGTGATCTGGAAGCGTTGCAAACTTTCATTGAGAACTTCAAGGCTTGGAAATCTTCAAAATTTGAAGACCCCTCTCTGATCACACTTTCAGTCTCCCCAAGTCCTTCTCTTGAGGATAGCATTATTGTCAATTTCCGTGAGAATCATAAGATTGATACGTTACAGAAGCTTTTCTTGTTGAACACTTCTTTTATGAAAACAATACGTGCTATAATTTCGAGCAATGAAAAATCTTTCAAAGAACTTGACCAAGAGCTTCTTTCAATCTCATCCGAACAAGATATTATTTCTTCCAAAATTCGCACACACTTAGCGTCCGTTGTGGTACTTTGGGCTAGTGAGCAATCAATCTCGAGTTTTGACTCCACCCTTGATACTTTCCTCTTGAACACATATCGAGTGGTTTTGTTGCATTCAAACATGGCGCTCGCAGAGCTTCCCATTCCCGAGCGCGTTAAGCTCACTATCTCCACAGATCTCTGCACCGAGATGTTTGAGATTTCAAAGCAAGAAGTAATCTCATCACTCAAAACAGTAATGTCATCGTCAAATCATAGCTGGCCTCGATGCGACATGACCTTACTTCCAATTTTGGACTTGAATAATAAAATGGATGAACTCGAAACTCATAATTACTTATCCACAAAGAGAGATGAGTCATATTTATTAAAAGTCATCTTTGGCTGCCTTAACTATTGCATTTTTACTGGTACGAGAACATTTGACTTGAAAATTGGTGTCTAATTTATATATGCAATTTTATGAAAATATGAAGGATCCCGGAATGGGACCATATCCCTCATCTTCAGTAGCAAACCTGCCTTCAATGATATTTTGTTCCTTATCCTTATTCCAAACTAACTGAGTCTGGTTCCAGTGCACTAATTGACTTGCTTGATCTGGGGGAGGGTCTGTGATTTTAGTGATTAGGTATGCAACAGAAGACTCGGCAAATCCATAAATTAGAAGGCCGAGCCAGGGAAAGTAGCGTATGAGGCTGAAAAAACAGAGACCAAATCCAAATAATACACCCTCGCGTGCTTTAATCCACTGCTCTTTTTCTCTCGTTGTAAATCTTACTCTTGTAAAATATGGAAGCAAGATATCGTGCACCATGCTACGAGATCCGTAGTATGTTGTGAGAAAAGTCACGGCATAGACCTTTGGAATGACCTGCAAAATCCCAAAAACAATAATTGCTCGTTCTGTACCAATCTTATCGTTAAGATTTTGAAAGGAAATCAATCCAAGTACCACAGCCCCCACATAAGGAAGCTTACTTAGGCAGAGTACCAGAAGATTGAATATCATCTTGGTTAAATGCCTTCTCACAAAAGTGGAAAATTCTTGAGAGCTCAGGTATTTTTTCTTCAAATTCTGAGGACTAAAACCTGTGATGTGGTTTTCCTTGCTCTCGATAGATAATTCCACCAATTTCTGGTGGAATTGTTGATTTGGGCGGTCAGGATGTTTCTTAAGATATACCGAGTCAATGAATTCCAAGCTCATTAGAAACAAAGCATCCAGCTGCTTACTCAAATAGCGAGATGCCAACATAACAAAAACGTTAACATTGAGAACATTGAATTGCAAATACTTTAGAGAATTGGCAGATCTCACAAGAAGTGACAGATTGAAAAATAGACCAAGAAAGTTAGCGAAAATTCGAAGGGAAACTATTGGACTCCAGAGCACCAACTGGATCAATATGGAATATTTGATCGCTGTGATAGCCTGTGAGTAGTAATTAGATCGGAACAAGCTGGGATTCTGTAGCGAACGAAATGCGCCTAAGAGAGCTAGCTGTAACCCTCGCAAGATGGCTATAATAGAAAATCCTGGTGGAGGATTGGATATAAATATCGGAGATGCCATCAAAAATAAAATATACTAGGGTTGTTCGTTATGCTGTCTTGAATTGTGGGGAAATTTAGGTGATAAACCATCACAGTTGCGAGTTCGGTGCAGACGTCATTAAGCGCAACTCTGAATCTACACGTGACCTGTTTCAGGTTATCTGATCACTTAGCTAAAGTAAAGAAGTATAGAAATATTTTACAAAATTTGCTTACAATTGGCATCGTTACATACAGATATCATAGTTGACCTTGATAAGCTAAATTTTTGGCTTTTGATTATTTTTAATTTTGTTTTTTGTTGATTTTGTTTTCAAGTAGGGTTTTCAAATGATTTTTCTAATTTTGCAATTTTATCTGTGGAAGAACAAAAAAACAACAACAACAAAAAAAAAAACAAAAAATACACGATCCAAAGACAGAAATATGAAAGAAAGGATTTATTGAAATTGCATAAAATTAAGTTCAGAATAAAATTCATCAATCTATTTAGGTAATGGGCATTCAAATTGGCCCATAGACTATGGCACGGGTTCAAAATAACTGTTCAAAACAGACCCTTTTGCTCAAGCTTTACTTTGATTTCAAAGTTGAATGATCATTAAAAGTTCGATAAAAATGGAAAATGAGCCAAAACTTTTTTTCTACGGCAAGCGTTTGCAGTTTTCGGCAATTATTTGTTCGCCATTATGGGAATTGTAATTCCGGGATGTACTGCGGAATTACAGTTCCGGAAAAGATAACGGAAATACAATTCCGGCTGTATTATAATGCATGTTCTGCAAACTTATAAAGTTATGGAATTCGTGCTTTCCACTTTGTCTCATCTCCTCTTTTAATTCAAACTCAAGCTTATAATGCTAGGAACTCAGGCTTCGATCTCCACTTTCAATGGTCCTTCAGAGACTACAATTTCGAAGTCCACAATTTGCAACCAAAAGCCATCAATTACAACCTCGCTCGTTGAGGTGACCTCAATTTTGAAGAAGAATGTGGACTTACCTTGCAGAGTATTTTTCAAAAATGAATTTGAACAGCCTTCGGGTAGCTTCAAGCTTCGTGGGATTGGGGCATTGATTCAAAAGTCGATACAAAAGGCATTGATGGATGGGTTTTCCAGAATCCACGTGTTTGCATCTAGTGGTGGTAATGCCGGTTTAGCTGCTGCATACGCTTCGAGATTTTATAAGGTCAAGTGTACTGTTGTTGTTCCTTTAACCACAATGCCACATGTAATTGATTCACTTAAACTGTTTGGAGCCAAGGTGGTTTTATACGGAATAAGTATTGGGGAAGCTGATGTTTATGCACGTCAGTTACTTGCTGATTGCGAGAACAGTACTCACGCCATTTATTGCCACCCTTTCGATAACCCTATGATATGGCAGGGACACTCCGAAATTGTTGATGAGATTTTCTCACAGTTACCTGTTTCGGAATTTGGGAAAGTTAAAGGTGTGGCATGTTCCGTTGGGGGTGGAGGTTTATACAACGGTATAATGTCTGGCTTAAAAGCAAATGGTTCCAGGGCAGACTGTGTATTAGTAGAAACAAAGCAAGCACCCACTCTTACAAAATCAGTTGAAAAAGGCTCTGTTGTTACACTAGACTCGGTAAAATCTTTGGCCACATCACTTGCTTGTTCTTATGTTTCGAAGCCAACACTTGAGCTCTTTCAGGACCAGTCATCTAATAAGAGTCACCTCACAACAGTAGACGATATTGATGCTGTGAGAGCAGTGCTCTCATATCATCGGGATTTCGGCCATATAGTCGAGCCTGCCTGTGGAGCTGCCTTGACAGTCGTGTACAATCAACTTCCCTTCTTAAACAAGTCCCTTCCGGATTTGAAAAAAGATGACATCTTGGTGGTTGTAGTGTGTGGAGGATCGTGTACTAATGAGGAAGTTTTGGCGGGCTTCAGAAGATTAACAAGAGAGAGCCATATTTAGAAGTAGGAAATACAATTTTGTCAGGAAAAGACGGCGTTAGTTCTGAGCTGAGTCGTGTAGTGTTTCACTACTTATGAAATCGAAATACTGTCCAATAATGTCATAGAAAATAAGTGTGTTGAGGGGCAGGTAAACGAAGAGCACATTTTACGTTTAGAGGTTAAGAACGTCGATTCAAACTGTTTATAAAGGGTATTTTGAACTGCTATTACGAATACAAAGCGCAGTTTTATGATCAAATTGCCGCTTAAGTAAAAGTCGGTTCAAGCGCAAACCTTTCGAGACGACTATAAAGATGTTTCATGGCGCAACTTCTGTTTGAAAAATCAATATCGGGTAATCTTTCATCAGAAAACATTTTCCATAGCTTTCCTTTTGTATCAAGATGTTAGTTGGAAGTAAATAGTTCATTTAGGGCTTTGCTTATTAGCTTAACATTGACCTATACCCACCACCAGACACAGCTATACCGATAGAAGGCGATTCTTTACATACCAAATATGATACCTTATCATGTTATGTCTTTGCATAAGTTCTAGAAAAAAGTTCCTCAAACCACAAAAGGAGTGAAGTATCGTCCGATCAAGATTTGAGCCTCCGAAATACATCAGGCAACACCTTCAGTTTAACCATCTAGCATGCAAATCTCACGGTTTTGAGAAAATGCGTATTTGAAGCAATGTGATTTAAAGAATTAGCGAAAGAAAGATGGAATTTGAATGAAATTGTGATACAATTGCCGTTATTTCTTTTATCGCCACCTACATCTGAGTGTAACGCTAATCATTTATTCAAATGCATATATTGATCTAGCCATGTATTCGTAAATACTGAAATGATCATTTGTATCAGGCATGACGTTGAGCTTTAATTAAAAAAAAAGAGCGTGATCTGATTGCTAAGTGTAAATATTAATGACTGATGTGTGTCATGAATATGTTAACAATTTTATCCCTTGGTACTTGCAAGGAATACTATCACATCATCACTCAGTAGGTGACATCAGACCTCAAGACCCACTTCACACCACTTTTGACAAGCTCGGCCTCGTGCTTCAAGCAGTCGTCTCCATGTTTATGTAAGAGGGCCATTCCCTTACTGGGGTGTATGTTGAGCGGCTCTGCACCCCTATAATCAGGGTGAAAGATTGTTCCTCCGCCCAAAAATTCTTCATCTCCGGTAAGATAAATAAGAAGTGTCCACTTAGTTCTGCCCTTGGTTTTGGCATCATGAGCAAGGGGGCACGTGACAGATTCGTCGTAATGCTTTCCAAAATGGTGGCCTTTGGTATATCTATAAATCCGTAATTGGGGATTAAGACTTCTTGCATCCTGGAATATGTCTCGTATTTGCTCGAGGTCTGGGTCTTCGTATTGTGGTACTTGCAAGAGCACTGCCCTTAGATATTTCCACAAAGCGTCTGCAGCAGGAAGAGATGTAACCGAAACACGGTCATTATAGCGTGCAGCATATTCTCTACTTTTGATCAAGGGGGTAGTTTCCAAAGTGAGCTTGCTGGTAAAATCAGAAATTAACTCATTACAGAACTCATCTGTAAAAAAGTGGTCAATGACAATGATTTGATCCTCGATCACATTTTCGGCAAGAGGTTTATAGAAGGACGAAGCAAAGGACGAGTGTAAGTTATAAAGCTTCTGCGGAAAGTCATATCCCAGCACTTTTTGAGAGGCCAGACTCTGCTTTTTAGGACCCATGATCTAATGATTGCAATAATGTTTTTTGAGACTTGTATTGTTCGCAGGTCATGTGACCGAGACAAATCACTAGCGAGTAAGACAAACTAGATTTGTTTTGAATACAAAAATACGTGTCGATATAAAAACTCCTTAAATTTTCAATGCATTACCTAATATTATACAGATCTAAGCCTCGAGGACATAGTTAAAGCCAAGCTTTTTCAAGTCAACAAACGTCTGTTTCTTAGACTCCTCGTACTTCTTTTGCAACTCCTTCCACGTCTCCAAAGGCTTGGGGGCACAAAGCTGAGCGTACTCCTTTGCTCTCCAGTCAAATTCCCTGAAGTCAGATTTCATGTTCTTGGAGAAAAGGTTGTCCTGAGGGTTCTCCACGACGTGAACCTTCAATAAGTGACCAACCAAAAGATAGTTGTTCATAGTCTCGGCAGCAACTTGGGCAGCGGAAAGGTCCTTGAACTCCACAAATGCATAATGTCTAGAAGCACCCGTAACCTTGTTTCTGGAAACTCTCGCTCTTATGATTTCACCGAATTGGGCAAAGTATTTCTTCAATTCCCTCTCTTCGAACAGTTTGGGGAGTCTTCCCACGTAAATGACGGCTCTCTTTTTGGCAGCAGCACTCGTTTCAGATTTACTGCTGTCTTTGGTGATTTTGACAGTGTGAGAAGCTTTTTTGCTTGGCTCCTCTACAAGACCTTGCACATCGATTTCTTCATCAGAAGAGAAATCTTCGGAATCCTCTTCGGAGCCAGAAACATCCTCGGATACATTTTCCAAGGAGATTTCCTCAGCGGCAGCAGCAGCCTTCTTGGGCTGTGGTTTAGTGGCGTTGGTAGTTTTTTTGGCCATTTTTTCTGATTTTCTTAGATAGTGTTAGATAAAAGCGTAGGCCATCTCATCGAGGAAAAAATATGGCCTGGGGCCGGTGTGCAGGGACAATGCGTACTGGGTACCCGATTGAAATCAATGAAGATAAAACGATCGGGAATGCATTACAAAAAATAGAATTACCGGTAAAAAGAAAAAAAAATAAGAAAACAGTCAATAATGTTGAATCACTAATTATTTGTTTAAAGTATTTTTCTCCGAATCCAATACTACTCACGCGGAGGTATTTCGGACTCGATATAGTGATAAAAATTGATTATAAGACTTTAGCTATAAGCGACTGGGTTTTCTTTACAGGAAGCCCGACAACATTGAAGTAGTCGCCATGAATACCCCTAAATAGCATGCTTCCCTTTTCCTGATACTTAAAACCACCAGCCACAGAGGCACCTTCTTCGGTACTGACGTAATATTGTAGTTGCTTATCCGAAAGGTCGGAATCAAACTGTAATGTTGTTATTTCATGGTCGTGCTCATGTGTCACAATTTTTCCACCTGATATACGACAGACGTGAACAGCGGTGATGACCTTGATATCAGATGCGTTGTTTTTATAGTGTGAGAGCATATCCCATTGGTGTTCAGCCGAAGTAGGTTTTTCGAAGACGTGACCTCCGCATGAAACTACGGTATCTGCCACCAATAGCAAGTACTCTTTGTTGGGGTTCAATTGCTCAAGAATGCTCGCGATTTTGTGCTGAGCTGTTTTGGTGACGTACTCCACGTCTGAGATTCCAACCTTGGATAGATTTTCCTCGAACGTGGATGTAATGATTGTGTAATTTTGGATGCCGATATTTGAGCTTAAAATCTCTGATCTGCGTGGGGAGGAAGAGCCTAGCACAAACTCGTAACCGTCCAAATTTTTGAGAAGATCATTGCTCCACATTGTGATCAAGTCAGGAAGAAGTAAGAGAGTGACGTAATCTTATTTTGGCAAGAGTTGCGGCTCGCACCAAGACCCACCACAACCAATAATTATCACCTTGAACTAATTGTATAAAAAGCTAAATTTGCAAAACAATAATTTACTTTGGGGGGGTAATTCGCTGAAAATTCTATACAACCATTTACTCAAATTATATTAGGCGTTTTTTGCCCTGGCTACGGCAACTGCCTTCTTCCAAAATGCGGTCTTTAGGTCGGAGTTTTCCAGCAGAGGCTGTTCGGCACCATTAGCCTCTGCTGTGTCATTATTAGGTCTAGGCTTCACCTTCACAGAGGGATCGCTAACAAGATGTTCTCTCACTGTTCCCAATAATTCTCCGTATTCATCAAAAATTAACTCTGTTCCTAGAAGCCGGTTCCAGGAGGCTTTGTAGATCTGACCATCAATGGCACTCAAATTACTATAGAGCAAACTTTGTGGGTCCGCGGACGGATTGACATTGTCGGAGATTTTGAAGAGCGGCGTTTCGTGGTCGAGTTCTGTGAGCTGCAATTTTGCATTTGGATTGATCAATAATTGCTGGGCAAGCTCAGTATCGTTGTTGTTTTCTCGAAGTGGTTCGTCATAAAATGAAGGCGCAACTACCGGCACGTCTATAGCGAAATAAAGGTCCTTTGCTTCTGTTAGTATTCGAAAAAAAGAAGAAACAAATGATGAAACAAAAGAAACGATGTAGAAAAAAATTAAGAGTTGTCTATTTGTTCGTTGTACGTACCTCGTAGGAGTCGTCCCCCTGTTCTGTTTCTGGGTCTACTTTTGATGGTGGTTCATTCAGACCTGCAAGTTTGGCTGCCTCTTTTCTGGCTTTGATATCTTCATCAGAGCCGGCCTCAAACTTGACGTCGAAGTTCCAATTCATCTCCTCGCCGTCCTTCAAGAAATCGGTTCTGCCGTTTTCCTTAAGAACCCATGAGTCCTGGTCTTTGCTGTACTTATCTATGGAACAAGCCCCCGCACGTAACTTGGTTTTCTGGCCCTCGAAGGTGATTTCCTCATTAACAGAGCCGTGTTTCATGAGGGACATTCCAAGAGAGATCTTCGTGGCCGCATGAGTCACAATCAAAAGCGTAGAAATGGCGGGATACTGTTTTTCGAATTTAGGCAAGAAATTTGCCCAAAAGCTCCGGCAACGATGGAAAATATCGTCCAGGGTTTCACCTTGGGCCGAGGGAATCACTCCTGATCCGTCCCACATGTCTGCATTGGCAATGACATCGGGGAAAAACTCACTGAGCTGGTCGTAATCGGCTGGCACAGGCACTATACCTCTATCGGTCTTGAACCATTCACCCACGCCTCTATCAATGGCAACTTTTAAACCAAGAACACGTGCAGTTGGTTGCGCAGTCTCCAAGCATCGGTAGAAAGGCGATGAAATGATAAATTGTGGTTTTTCCTCATTTGGGAGTTTGCCTATGTGGTGCGATAATTCCACGGCCTGGTCCACTCCATGTGGTGCTAAGATAGGGTCACTATCTATTCCTGTTGGGTTAGGTGGGTGTGGAGGGGGTAGCCAATTAGACCTGTACCCATGGCGGGCAACTAAAATAGTTGTGATTGGCATATTAATTTGTGGGGAAAGCGATGTATCTAGAAAAACTGAAAAAGAAAAAAAAAGTAACTTAGTGAATAAGTAGTGGCCGAAGAAATGAGGCTACTAAGGATGTAGTGGTTGACGAACGGAACCCGCACCTGCAGTAACTTCAGCAAGGGAAATGCGACTATGAGGCCTGCCAAGATATATGCACCGGAGGTCCGAGTCCGGATTATACTAAGTATGTGAAGAAGTAGTGAATGTAGGGTTTTATAAATATACAAACGATATGTCTACAAGAAAGGACTCAAAAACTTTTATCCGTGATATTATTCTATGGGTTGATGCGATAGACGTGTTGTGGGGCAGCAGAAACTTAGACCAAGAGCTCCAATGGGTTCTCGACAATCTTCTTCAACTCGCGGATCCACTCGCCACCCTTGGCGCCGTCGATGGTTCTGTGGTCGAAGGTACCAGTGATGGTGATGAAGTCCTCAAAGACAAATCCTTGCTCGTTGACAGAGGATGGGATGGCCTTCTTCTCCACGGTACCGATGGCAACGATGGCGGATTGTGGTGGGTTGATGATAGAGGTAAAGGCGTTAACGGCGTTGTTCATACCCAAGTTGGAGATACAGATAGTACCACCCTGGTACTCCTCTGGGGCCAACTTGTTGTCCTTGGCCTTCTTACCCAAGGCCTTCATCTCAGTGGAGATCTCAGCCAAGCCCTTAGAGTGGGCGTTCTTGACGATAGGGGTGATCAAACCGGTAGGGGTGGCGACGGCCACGGAAACGTCGACGACGTTGTATTGTCTGATGATACCTTGCTCGGCCATCCAGGCAGAGTTAGCCTCAGGAACTCTCAAGGAGGCCTTGGCGATGGATTTGATCAACAAGTCGTTGACGGACAACTTGTATCTGTCCTCAGCGGTGGCGTTAAGCGATTGACGCAACTTCAACAACTTGGAAACGTTGATGTGGGATTGCACAATGTAAGAAGGCGATTGTTGCGTGGATTGCAACAATCTGGAGGCAATAGTCTTTCTCATACCGGTGATTGGAATGTCCTCGAAGGTGGCGGCAGCTGGAGCAGCAGCAGGAGTAGGAGCAGCAGCAGCAGGAGCCTTGTAGTTCTCGACGTCCTTGGCCACGATTCTGCCGTTAGGACCGGAACCCTTGATGTTCTTCAAAGCAATACCCTTGTCCAAGGCAATGGTCTTGGCCAAAGGAGAGGCGAAGATTCTGCCAACTGGGGCGCTGCCAGAGGCTTTGCTAGCACCGGAAGCGGCGGGCTTGTCGGAAGAGCCAGAAGCTGGGGCCTCATCCTTAGACTCGGATTTAGACTCCTCCTTTGGAGCAGCAGCACCAGCGTCACCCTCACCGGCGTCGGCGGCAGTGAAACCCTCGAAGGCACCAACATCGGCCTTGTCCTCGACATAGACGGCAATAGGTTGACCAACAGGGATATCCTGAGCACCGGCGTCGACCAAGATCTTGGCCAAGTAACCTTCCTCTTGGAACTCAAAGTCCATGGAGGCCTTGTCAGTCTCGATCTCGGCGATTGGCTCACCAGGGGCCAACTCGTCACCAATAGACTTGGACCAAGAGGCGATACCACCTTGGGTCATGGTGGGCGACAAAGCCGGCATCTTGATCACCACGTGCGAAGGGAAGTTGCCGGACGAGTACAACCGGGCCATCTGCAAGGAGAATGACGAGGCAAGGTACTGTCTGGGGGTCTGGGCGGCCATGGCACGCACGGAGACGGCGGCGGTGCGAGCGAACAAAGCAGACATTTTTATGATATTTTTGTTTGGTGTGTTGTATGGAGGGAGAAGGAAGGAAAGCTTTGTGAGAAACAGCCGGTGAATTCTGGTTGGTGAGGGTCGGGCCCGCGTAGTGCAGGATTTCCCACCATCGCATGGTTGTCTTCCGGGCCTCGGGGGTCAATGTCCGGCCGGGTGCACGCCCCGGGCGCGGGCCCTTAAGTTTGACATCATGGCTGCAAAAGAGCTCTTTTTGAAGTTTCTATTTAATTTGTTTTTCTTTTTGGTATAAGGTAGCTGTAAATTGTTGTAGATTAGCTAAGTTCAGCATTTGTGGAAGTATGCGTGGCATAATCTGGTGTTTGCTTTCCGCTGGTGATTGCGGTTGATATTACACCCATCAGTTAGAGGTACTGGTTGTTGCTTTTAAAGTTGTAGTGTTTCTTTAAAAATAAAAAAACTGAAATAATAATAGAAAAAACACGCTCCGATTGAAGAGATAGGCTTAAAAGTCTTACCAAATACCGCTAGTCTGACTGGCTTTATATCAGTGTGTAATTCAACATATTTTGGCAATCTTTTGCAGGCAATTGGCGGATGTCCGAGACGCGGTCTTTCGGGCCCGTGCTCTCCATAGTTGCTAAATAAACTCGTGCTGTGATCCCAGTGTGCCTGTGTCCGTAATAAAAGCTATACTTGTAATCGAATTTCAAATCCAGTGCTTTGACAGATGTGAAGAAAGATAAAGATGAAAAAAGAAAAAGTTGTCAACCTGTCTTTATTTAATACATTGTAAATCTATCACTACTTCTCACCCAAATCTAGCTGACTTGTGTAGTTTGGGTGCAAATTCAATTAAGTTAGTGACTTTCTCAAACGTTATAAGCAGAACGGTTATGTACTTAAATCTGCTTAACACATTATCTAAGTAATGACAGTGAAAATATCATTAAAATGCAAACCAGGAACTTGAATTGAAAAGTTTAACTCATATGGGAAGTGCCAATTGCCAAATGCAAACGTGAGCTTGGAAAAATTCAAAAAGTATTGCACTTCATATCTCCTTTGATCGAACAGACATCTACAAATAAACTTGATAAAGGTCACTTCGTGTGAAACTATATACACACAAAATTATTTTCAAAGAACAGCGTTTCTACCGTAAAACAGCGCATCTATCAAGCCAGACTTGGTGGAACTGAACATTTGGCCAATATCCTGAAATCCTTTTTCCTTCACACACTCTGCTTCATAAATGACAGGCACTCCACCTCTTTTCAATAAGCTATCCTTCGCTGTTTGCCACAGAAATCTGACGAGCCCATGGCACCAACCGAATACTTTGTCCACGTCTCCGTTGAGCCATTTGCTCGTGTTTGGGTCTGATGGATAACCCGATCCGATTTTCTTACCCTTTAGCGATTGGACGTTTTCATTAAACCAGTGAAGATTCAAATCCCTCGTGACCTTGGCAACCACCGAAGCAGTACTGACAATTGGATAGATACTATCGGCTTTTTTCGTCACAGTGATATCGATTCCAGGGAAGCATTTCAGCAATTTCGCTTGATACGTCACTGGTGGTCCGACAGTATCGACAAAGATCTTGCTAACCTTAACCCCAGACTTCAAAACATCTCTTATTAGTTGAATCGTGGTATCATGTGCCTGCTCATTAAGATTATATGAGCCCGCTCCCAAGATGCTTCGAAGCATTCCATTCGAAATATCTTTTGCGGTCATGGTACACGTGGCCCATCCCACATTCTCGAAAAGTTCGTGTGTTTCATCATGTAACAACTTGAATAAATCTGTTCTTACCACATCCTTCAATATTTTCGAGTCAGCGAAACCATACTGGGTCTTAAGTTCTTTTTGGTATGATTCTAAGCAGTATGAAATTCCATAAACCATGGGTCCCACGACCGGGCCTCTGCCTGCCTCATCCACACCCAACACAATAGACTCGTTTGGATTTTCCGCAATAATTTTGGGAATTGCTGAGTGGAAAGTGGTGCTGTCGTATAAAAATTTGTCTTTGATTGAAGTCACTGTGATTGGGTACCATGTTTGGGAAATGGTGGTGTCTTCATCTACATCCTCAATCTCCTCCACAGCAGAACCGTCGAGAGAATTCTCTTCCTCAGTGACTTTTCTTTTTTTCAAAACTGGCTCTTCTGACATTTTTAGTTTTATATCTTGCACAGTAACTATTGATGTTTTATTTTAGCGAGAAATAAAAAATCGCAGTGTTTATGGCAGACGCGTCGGGCCTCATCCCCGTACATCATTTTTGAACCCGCGACTGCATTTCACTCCCGATTAGCCAAAGCAAAAACATGGATATCGTATTTTACTCAATAGGGAAAAGAACGAAAACAAAATCAATAAAACCGATACCGCGGCTTAAATGTTTATTCATAAGCCATTTCAAAGCTTGTTTCTATCTGTTCACGTGGCCCGGGAGGTGCATGTGAATTTCTATAAAAGGTGGCGTTAATTTGCCAAGTATTTCTTAGTCGTTTCGTAGGTTAAAAACGTGATACACGTCGATGGAAGAACTCGCAAGATATTTGCTGAAAGTCCACGGTAAAATCCTTTAATGCTTTTCTCTGAAGCCCAGATCTTCTTTGTTACACTAACAAGACTTCTGTTCTCGTTCTCGAGATTATAGTTCTGGATTCTGGAGCGAATAACCTGCGTGGGATATAGCAATGTCATACTGATAGTTTTGGAGATTATCGACGCAAAAATAAACTGTGGGGCAGAAAGATCCTGTGAGCCCAGACTCCGCATGAAATAGTCTTTTGTATGGTCATAGAAGGTAAACTGCAAGCTTGCTTGGAAAACCAGAAAAAGACTAGGAAGTGTGCCCTTCCAAAAGGCTAGAATCCCTTCTTTCTGGGCGATTTGTTTGATTCCATCCACAACGGACCTGTAAGAATGTTCCTGTCGGCTCGAAGTACTTAACATTCTGGTTTTGAGAAGCCAAATCGGGTTCGTGATAATGGCCAGTGTGCCTCCAGCCAATGCAGATGCACTGAAGTACGAAACATTTCCCTCATCATCAGACAACTTGTGTTTGAATTCCGCATATAACGTGAAGTAAAGACTCCATGCAGAAACATTTCCGAGCAAGTTTGTGCCCACACCCCGATAGTATTGCTGGGCCACAAAGTAAGAAAACGGCCTGGCTCCTTTTTGCAGCTTGTATGCTAATGTAGCGTCTTGGTTGATTTGTTTTATCACACACCGTAGAAGATCAAACGGCTGCGATGCCGGTTTACTCGAAAGTTGAAGCCGCACTTTTAGTAGATCCAATGGTTGCGTTATGATGGTATTTGCGAGGCCGGCAAAAAGTCCAGACACAATCTCAGTTTGCCTGGAAGACCATGTTGACGCAGACATGCCGAGCTGGAGTTGCAAGTTGGTGGTGATTTATTTGTGGTGGAATTTATTAAAGAATTCAGTAGTGTAGATGAGCATGGTTTCCAGTTGCAGGAAAGTCAATACTGGTTGCGTAGAAATCCACGAATTCCAAGACAATTGTCAAATGCAAAAGAAAGAAACAGGGAGAAAGTTTATAAGAGAAAGCAAAAATATAGGCTTCAATAAAAATTAAAATACCGGCCCATTTTTCATTTATGCTGTCGTGTTTTGTGATCGGCTTACGAAATATTTGACTGGGCAAATTACAATCTCGCAAATAGCAAGCTGATGAGTCAGACTTTGGCGAAAAAAACACCACGACACTTTCTCTACGAGCATATTTTCTCTTCAAATTGATTTATTGCTATGTACAGAGTTTAGGCAGATGGGAAAGGGCTCAACAAGTTGAACAAGGAAGGCTTGCTTGGGGTGGACTTCCATCCCAAGTACAAGATGAAGGGAATGAAGCCGTAGTGGGCAACAGTTCTCGAGTAACCCAACACCTTCAAGATTCTCTCTTTGGACTCGTCCGACAACGTAAGCTGGTAAGTGGTGGCCATATTAAATAAAGTGATATTGCTGTAAGAAATCGTCGTCGGCCTTAACTTTTTTTTTCTTACTATGTGATCGTGCGGCCCACCAACTGGTGTCCGGGTCTCAGACTGGCCAGGCCGGATATGCACGGTCTCAAGTGGACTTGTAAAAAAAGATCTTGGCTCTAACCAAAAACGACAAAAAAAAAGGAAGGAAGAAACACGGAACTTCTTCTATTCTGAAATTTTGCTGGACTTAGTATTTTGAGATTTTCAATTACCATATAAAGCAATAAGCCACATCGATGAAGGTACTCATTCGAGAAAACCCGAGGACTTTGGCTTTACAGTCCTCGTCGCACAGTCTAACGTTTCGCCAGATCAGCACTTTTTCTGGGGACAAGCCGCAACAACCGAAAGTGGAGGTGCAATTACAACCCAACTCCGAAATTTGCAGGGAAACGGGATTTAGAAATTTGCTTAATCGGGATGTTTTCGGGTGCTTGGGTCTTATAAATGTGGATAGACAAATCTACTTGGCCCTTATCACCGGTGCCTCTTTAAACGTGGCATATCCCCTTCCGTATGAATCCGTAGATAAGATCTATAGCGTGGACTTTTTCTCTCTTTCTTCTGATGAGTGGGATTATGTGAATTTGGATGCAAACGGTATGCCGGTGCCTCTTTCGTCCGATTCTGATGATTACGATCTCTCTTCTGTTCGCGTCGTGCACCCCTGCTTCGAATTTAAGAAATTGCTCTCCAGTGGCTCTTTCTATTACTCCAACGATTTCGACTTGACATCCTTATTGCAGGCAAGAGGTGTAAACCAACAAAAACTACAAAAGGGCGCCGACTTTAACAACACCGAGCGTTCACCCATTAATGTGCAACATTACCAAGAACAGTACATGTGGAACAGCTTTTTGATGGAAGAGTTGCTTCGCTTCCGCTCAAACCTCGATGATGTGGCTGAATCCATCTTGAGTGAGAACCGCTTTCTTACCACCGTCATTCGCGGATTCGCCAAGACTGTACGTCTCGGAAATTCTCGTGCTGATACTATTTCGATCATTTCCAAACAGTCTTGGAAAAGAGCGGGTACTCGTTTTAATGCCCGTGGTATCGACGATGACGGAAATGTAGCCAACTTTGTTGAAACAGAATTCATCTACCATCATGCATCCGTGAATCAAGTGTTCTCCTTTACTCAAATCCGTGGTTCTGTCCCAGCGTTTTGGGAACAAGACTCAACACTTATCAATCCAAAAATCACCGTTACTAGATCCAGGGAGGCCGCACAGCCCAGTTTCGACAAGCACTTTACGGAGATTTGTGAAAAGTATGGTGTTTGTCACATCGTCAATTTGCTTTCTAAAAGCAAAAGTCTGGAGGTGGAAATCTCCCGTCGGTATTTGGAATTGCTTAATTACTCTGCTCATAAGGATGAGCTTCTGTATAGTCATTTTGACTTCCACGCAGAGACAAAGCCTCTGAGCGGTGGTTTCGCTGGAGCAACAAAAATCTTATCCATGCTTCATGACTCGCTAGAAAGATTCGGATGGTACGACTATGATTCTCAAGCAGGCGAAGTAGTGATGAGACAAAATGGTGTTTTTCGCGTCAATTGCCTCGATTGTTTGGATAGAACCAATCTCATTGAACAAGTGATTTGCCAAACTGTGGTTGAACAAATTGTTCACAATCTGTCTTTGTCGAATACCACACGTGATAGATTGAGGTCCGAGGAGTTTGTTTCAAAGCATAATGAATTGTGGGCGGATAATGGCGATGCCATATCCCAAATTTATACAGGCACCAATGCTTTGAAATCTTCCTTCACTCGTTCGGGTAAGATGAATCTTGCGGGCGCACTCTCCGATGTCACAAAGTCTGTTTCCAGAATGTATCAAAACACATTTGTGGATTCTAAGAAGCAGACGATCATAGACACATTGCTCGGAAAGGACGGACGTTTATCCATACCTGTTCAGATTTATGATCCCATTGGTGAATACGTATCGAAAAAACTTCTCGAGAATGAGAGTACCTTTACCACCTACAACAGCTTTGCATTGTTTGCAGGAACTTTCAACGTGAATGCGGCACCACCTCTAGCATACGAAGAGCTCTCCCACTGGCTCTTCCCTCCCGAGAATTCTACATCTGTTAGCCCGGATGTATATGCCATTGGTCTACAGGAGATAGTTGAACTTAATGCCGGTTCCATACTTGTTGCAGATAACTCACGACCCAACCAATGGGCTAAAGTCTTGCAACATATTCTCAACTCTAAAACTGAGGAGTACTTGCTTTTGAGAACAGAGAGTATCGCATCCATGTCTCTCTTCTTTTTTGTAAAAAAGTCGAAGATTGCTGAAGTAACGCAGGTTTCAGGATCATCGAAGAAAACTGGTATGGGAGGTATTGCTGCAAACAAGGGCGCTTGTGCTGTACGCTTTGAGTATGGGTCAACTTCATTTGCTCTTGTCACTTCCCACTTTGCTGCTGGAGTGAATGCAACAATAGAGAGACAAAACGATTATGCGGCTATTATGCTGGGACTTTCTTTCACCAGAAATTACAGGATATCAGATCACGATAACGTAATTTGGTTTGGAGATTTGAACTACCGTTTGAACCTTACAAATGACAAGTGCAGGCAATTGTTGCATTCTGGTGCATTTGATGAAATGCAACAAACTGACCAATTGAGTCTCGCAAAGGCAGAAACCCGCGGACCATTTTTCCAGTTTAAGGAAGGTCGAATTTTGTTCTACCCGACTTATAAATTTGACAAAGGAACCTCGGACTATGATACATCCGAGAAACAACGTGTTCCTTCGTGGACTGATCGAATTTTGTTCAGCAGCAAGAAGGGAAACGAGATCAAATCTTTGAATTACAACTCTGTCATGGATATATTCATCAGTGATCACAAACCTGTGTACTCCACATTTGCATGCAAAGTCAAAATCGTGGACGACAAAAAACGGAAGGATTTGTCATTCCGGTTTTACACAGCCTACAAGGCCGAGAATGACCCAGTTCAATCAAAGCGTCAGAACGGCTCATCTGCAGCTAGCACAGTCACCAACTCTTCCTTTACATCCGAGGCTTTGTCGGATTTAAACTTGTTAGACTTTGAGGACTCGCCCCCTAATCTTCCTTTGAGAACGAATTCGCAAAAGAATACATTACCAAAGCGGATTCCTCCGCCTCCTCCTGCAAGTAGAAGAGTGGTTCCTAGTGAAAGCATGCATGAGCTTACGGCTGCTCAAAACTCCAGCACTGTTCTTAAGCCAGCAAATCAGAAAACAAATTTGGGCGATAGTGCAAGCATGAGAGCCACACCGCCACTTCCTAATAGGGCTGCTACCTCTCACTTTGCTAACCTTGCTTTCAACACAACTCCACTTTCTCCAGCCAATTCGGGAACTTCTAAAAGTGCATCGCCTGCAAGAAGTATGACTGGTATTCAGCCACCAAATTCTGCAGCAGTAAAGCCACTTAAACCTACTAAGCCGGAAGTCTTGACTTCTGCGAAGGTGGAGTTGGACAACGCGGCTAACTCTGTGCTGCAAGGCACTGACTCCTCATCAAATGCCTCGGGAAGAAGGCCTGTTCCACCACCTCCACCTCCTGCAAGAACAGCACCTAACGTGACAATGTCAGACTGGAAGCCATTGGTTCCACAATAACCCGTGTTATAGGTGAATATCTGGTGGTTATATAATGTGCTCAACTATATAGAATCTTATCCATGAACTTGTAAACTGTGTTAGTTTCTCTAAAAATGAATGAAGCGATAAATGTCATTTTTGTTTACGATAGATTAGTATTATGTTAAGTCTTTTTTTCTGTCTTATGTTTCCTTCCTATTAACTGAGTGAAGTATTTTTCTCCAAATCTCATTTCCAAAGTTCTACGCAAGTTTATTAATCCTTGGTCCTGCAACTCTAGTACATGCGCGCCACTGGAGAGAGAGGAGAGAGCTCGGGAAAACAACATAAGCAGTTGGATACTCATAGCTTATTCTCTCACAAATGTCGAAACGGATCAAAAATATATCTATTTCTTTGCCCGTCTTGTACGGAAATAGTGCTAAAAAACTTGCTGATGAGAAAAGAACTGATCGCACACCTAAAGACCATACACACGAATGGACTGTTTTTCTTAAGCCCGCGTTAAACAACATAGATCTCACTCCATTAATCAAAAAAGTGACTTTCAAACTTCATGAAACATACGAAAATCCAGTAAGATCTGTGGAGTCCCCACCTTACCAAGTGACTGAGACTGGCTGGGGTGAGTTTGAGATCGTCATCAAAATTCATTTCCATTCGGGTGCTGAACTAGGAATCAACGAGAAAAACTTCCAGATCTTTCACGCCCTTAAGCTTCATCCATATAACCCACAAGCACCACAACGAGAAAACGGAGAAGTTCATTCGGTTTTATTTGACGAGTTAGTATTCCAGGAGCCAACCGAGGCAACATTCGAAATTTTAACCAGGAAGCCTCTGAACCTATTACCATATAAATATAGCAACCCAGATAAAAAAGATCAAGAGTACCTTCGAACAAATGAAATGGACGAGCTCGCCAGACTTGATGCTTATACTACCAAAATCAGAGAAGAAATTGAAAAGCAGCGAAACGAATACAAGGAGTTGGAGCAGCAGAAGCTCGCTCTTCTACAGGGATAGTGGAAACCCCATTTTCTATGGCATGAATTTAATAAATAATGATTCATTATATTTGGGTGCCCGCGAAGCTCGAGTACTCTTCAACGAGTCCATGTAGCTGTGCAAGTTGAAGGCCGAATTTTTGGTATGCACTATAGCAATGGCCAAATTTCAAAGGTGCTTGATACCTTACACTCATTTGTGAATCGATTATCATCAAAAAATTAATAGGGTATTCTCCTCCGCCCAAAGGATCCAAAAGAGATAGTTCTCGTGATAATGACTTGCACTCTTTCGTATTCAGGTATGCTATTGACGGAAAGTTTTGTTGTTGCGTGGAATCGTGAATATGTGATGAAATAAAAATACCCATTATATGCGAAAACAGACACACGATCTCCCGTAGAGAACTCATCTGCTCTTTTCCTTGGGCGTCCAAAAAAAACAAAAAGAGGAATTCGCGAGAGTTTACATTTTCCACATCCATGAACGAGTCGAGTTCAAAGCTGTTTTTCCAAATCAGATCGAGGATAACAACAGCCGGAGCACTTAACGAAGGTGCATTTTTAGCTATGTAGAGGGAAGGCGCCGCGAGTGAAATTCCAAAGCTTTCTCTTTTCACTCTCGCTATATCTGTGACGTTGGAATTGTAATTAACTATGCTGAGCTTACGCTTCATTGATACTCTATTTTGTGAACCCTGTTTAAAGAAAAAAAAAGAAGAAGAAAAAAAAGATTTACTTCAGTCCCACAAGGAATCCCGTGTTTTACATGCATCAGCTTCTCAAAGTAGGCATCTTTAAAAAGACGAAAATCCGCGTGTGATGTCGTAAACACTCGGGGAAAACTGCACATTGTAAATATGCTCAACGTGGGAATCTGGGTGATCTCTTAAGAAAAATAATAGAATATATGGTTTGTCAGATTAGTCTCATCAAGTAAAAGTTTAGGAATTTTTCTCCGTCTTCTTGAAATTGAAATTCCTACGTGTTCTATCTCAGCTCTATTGCCTGGCGCAGTCTATGGCACGAGTGAAAAATTTCAAAATGTGCGGGGAAAAGGTGCGTCCGGTAACAGGATCACGTGAGTTTCCGCCTGAAGCTTTTTCTTTTCTTTTCTTTTCTTTTTGTTTCTTACATTTCCAAGATGTCTCTGGTCGAAATGAATTGAGTACACAAAACCCGAGGATTCAATTAGCTACGGTTATTCGAAAGATTTCTGCATTTAAATGTCTGTTGTAAAGTTCTAAATATCTATTTGTGCGTATTTAATAATATCGGCCATCCTACTTTCGAGCGACAATGATTTTCTGGATATTATCCATGAACAGTTGCAAGCTGGTATCATCTGTCATGACATCAAATTGACCCGTAGTCTGTCCAAACATATGATTTGGATTCGATGCATAACTAGTTGAAGGATTCAATTTTGCCATGAGAAAACGTGCCTGAGAGCCGCCTTCGTCACAATCAATGAACCGCGGGAGAGGGAATCTATCGACAAGAACCTCCATGGCTTCTTTCTTTGGGGCTTCTAAGAATTCCTTAAAATGTTCATATCCCTCCATATTATGGTAGTTGGCTTTTCTCCACTGAGCCACTGTAGAACCGTGGTAAATTAGAATTTGAAAAAATGTATCCAAAAGTAAAATTTTTGTGGCACCAAGTGACATGGAATCCAAAAGCACTGCTTCTGGTTCCGTGAATGGAATTCCGTTATTATCAACAGAACCATAAGTGTCAACGTCATACGAAAGAAGAGACGGCTGGATCATAATCAAGGAATTGGTCACATCTTCATGCATAAGAGTATGTCTAACAAAGCTGGTCTCATCTGGGGAGTTGTTAAAGACTCTGATAAATTGAGACCGACGCAAATGGTACATGAACTGCGGCAACATGGCAAAACTATTGGATAACCTAAACAGAGAAAGGTCGCCCTTTCTGTATTGTGAAAAGCGTGCACAGTATTCCAATAACAATTTATCGAGATGCTTCGTAAGGTCCGAATGATCGTATGTGGAAGTTTTAGCGCTTAGATTGTCTGACTGGAGTTTTTCAATGGCACTGCGAGCAATTGCAACAAGCGCGGCATCTTGATCAAATCCAGCCTCCAAATTCTGAGCATCTGAATCAGCAATAACGGCTAAGGGAAGAGTCGTAATACGTAACCTCAACTCTCCGCTCGGATGTTGATAATGGAAAGAAAATTGGATGAACGCGTGTCCAATTTGTGGGGAATCAAGTTTTTCAAAGAAGATAGCATATGTCGACTGCGGGTTGACCGAGCATAGTTTCCAAGCATTCGTGTTACCCTCACCAATAGATTGTGGACAGACGGACGCTTCGACAAATTTGTCCTTTCTTACCGGTAAACCAGTAGCATTTCCTACCAAGCCTTGTATTTGAATATCAGGGGTGGTGCGACACTCCAAGGTTGAGTTGAGACCCATTTCTAGGTAGCCATCAGGGTCGTCATTTTGCTTTTGGAAAAATTTTATGACACTTTGTCTGAACATGGAAGTTGTGAACGAATCACACATCACGACTAAACCTCCAGTGCTGGCGCATATTCTATCCATTTCATATAGTCCGACTTGATCATAGGCTCCTGCAAATATATTACAACTGAGCCCACTGCTAATTAACAACTTAGCAACCCTGCCATAGAAGGCTTTGGCCAGCTTGAAAAGCAGAGTATCCACTTTAGCCACACCATTTGACATGTTGGGTAAAGTTGCCTTTGCCTTTTCAATGTCACGGTGCGATCTCATTGGCTCCTTTAATGGAAGTCCGACGATCTTTCCAGGTCCATAAGTCGCAGCGCCACCAATAAAACACATGAGTTGTCCTCCTGCTGAACTCTGTGTTCCCAAAATCGCCTGAAGGGCCAACGCAGAGACATTGAGTGCACAGCCCGTGGCCCTCGCTGCACGTTCTGTTTTTGACGAGTGAGGGAAAGTATTATTCGTAAGAGTTTCAACGATAGTCGAGAGATTGTACTCGGCGATGTCTATATTCTGAAGAAACTTTTGGCCAAAAGGACTTAAAGTACCGTTTGCGGACACTACAGGTGAGCCAATTCCAAGGATCTTCTGTACGGCCTCTAAAGTATATTCTTTAGACCCGTTGAACGTATAGCTCTTTGCAGGGTCCGATAAGTCATGGATCAGCACGTGCTTTCCGAAACTCAAAAAACCAACCAATGAGTTGGAAGGTAGAAGCGAGAATGACAAGCTTAAAGATTCACACAAAGATTCGAAAGCATCCCCCACATCTTCGCCTTCAAAGCATGTGTCCACGACATAGAAGAAGATTGGGGGTAGTTTAGCCTGGCGGCCCGTATTGTATTCAACAGTGGAACATTCAGGGTTCAACGCCGGCGGGTATTCTCCTCCATTAATCACAAGATGATTGCCAAATTTACAAAATTGACAGTACCAAATATCCCCTGTTTGTTGATTAATGGTCACGTATGGATTCAAAAACGATTTGCACTGACGACATCTTTGCATGTGCGATACATCCAAACATTGCACTGTGCTTTTGTTGTTCAAAGGAGTGTAAAGTGCCGCCAAGGGAGCAATGTTTCTATGATGCTGGAGTTTCGACTTGGGGACATTGTTCCACGTGACACGTGCCCCGTTTCTATCCTCGTTATCTTCAAAGCTCATCCTTAAATACGGCAGCCTTCGATGAGAATAAGGGTCGTATTTTTAGGCTGTCTTCGGATTCCGAAGAATTGAAACACCTTAATGTACAGAACATGCGCGCCCGTCGCGACGATGCGCCGCGTGGTAAACCCTCCAGACGCGAGCTGGAGAAAGAATTATGTGGTTGCCTCAATTTCATATTTTCAAAAAGAACTTATCTTTCAAACTGAATTTAGCCGTTAATAGAATAAGACTTGCATTTGTGCTACTTTGTGGTCCTACAATATTTGTGTTGGTGCCGACATTAGCTTATACTTTTCCTGCACCTCTTTCGGTCTGTTTTTAACTCTCGCGCTATTTTAAGACGCGATCTAACCGCTCCACCATAGATTTCGTGTGGCCTGTTTTTCTACGCCATTATTAGCAGTCAGTTTATATTTCTGCTCTATGTACAATTATTGTTTAACAACATCACGAAGGGTTCCAAAAGGTAATACATCTTCAATACGCAGAGCGCCACCAAAGAGCATGCTGAGCCTATCGATTCCACAACCCCAACCACCTGTGGGCGGTAATCCATATTCCATCAGCCTCACGTAATTCCAATCGGGAATGATTGATTCATTGTCTTTATAATCTGTTTTATTGCGCTGTTGTATCATGAACTTCTCGCTTTGCGAATATGGAGAGTTTTCCTCCTCGTAGGAATTCACGTACTCCTTCCCGTTGATAAACATTTCAAAACGAAGCGATATGTCATATTCTCTCCCATCTTCGTAGGCAACAATACTGGATTTTGCTAAAGGAGACATTATCGATGGCTGGTTATAAATGAATACCGGCGCATTTGGCGTCTTCTTGCTAATGGATTCTAGGTAAATCCCAGACAAGTTATCTAATAGGCTTGCCGGGTTTTTCTGCGACGGGATGTCCAATCCTATCTTTTTGTAATACTCCAACAATGACTCTGTATCTAGTTGTGCAGGTAATTTGAGGCCCGTTTGCTCTTCTATTCCGGTAATGAACTCAACTTTGTGAAATCCGCCCTTCGATAAAGCAGATAATTCGGGTAGCGTTTTTTGGAGAATGGGGCATGAATCTTGCTTCTTTTCAAGTTCGTGATAAATGAAACCAAACAAATCCTCAGTGATTTTCATCAATTGGGGAAGACTGGTGAATGAGCGATAGAATTCACAGGTGAGAAACTCTGGGTTATGCGTAGCATCGATGCCTTCATTTCTGAAGTTCATGCCGATTTCAAAAACTTTATCAAAACCACTGATGACAAGCTTTTTAAGCCAGAGTTCGGGTGCCACACGAAGCTGTAATTTCTCAGTCAGCAACGCTTTCAGAGTAGTATGAAAAGGCTCTGCATTAGCTCCTGTACCTGCTCCAGCTATTATAGGAGTTTGTACTTCGGTGAAGTTATCATTCAAGAAGAAGTTTCTGATGGCTTGTGTCACTGCCGACTTAACGTAGATTTTTTGTTTCAGCGTGTCGTCGACAAGATAGTTCATGACTCTGTTGCTATTAATCAAGCTTCTATCACTCACTTTATCTGGTAATGTTACAGAATTTAAGCAGGGAGTGGCCACCTTTATTGGATAAGTTGCCCGCAATGTTAATTCCCCCACATTTGTCTTATAAGCATTACCCACACAAGATACGTGGTCACCTTTTCGAATAAATGTGTGTATTTCAGCAAAATCTTCCTTCGATAATCCTAAGAGTTTGTTCGACGCATAAATTTGCACTTTTTGCTCATCCTGGATCAAGTCCAAGAAGTATAGACCCTTTCCAGCTTTTCTGATGGATCGTATTTTTCCTTCTAGCTGAAAGGTACCAGAATCTGAGATATTGAGTTCTGATCCATCAGCCTTGGCAAATTTTGCGATGAACTCATTAACACGAAGAACGGGCACTTGATTTCGGAGCGCCCTCACAGTTGGATAATATGATTGTGGATCTTGAGAAATCAACTCTTTGCGGTGAGCATAATTAATTGTTTCTTTAGTTGAATTGGAGCGAACTGACTGAAAAATCGGAGCTCTTTTAATTATACTTCTGGTACGTAGCATGATCGTGCCGAAAGATGCCACACAGGTTTAACGGGTTCAAATCTCTCACTGATTAAACGACTCGGAAAAGCCGCGAAATTTGGTTTTCGCGTTGGCCTGAACTACCGCAGGTTGAATCTAAGCTAAAAAGTCTGACGTTTTAAGCCTTGACTTCCGCGAGAGAACCTCTTGCTAATTCTACTTACTAAACTAATATCAATCGCACCTCCGTGTGAGATAGTCTGCAGATTTTTAAATTCATAGCTGCTAAACCTTTTAGGTTTATTTGGGCCAGGGCAATAACTACCGCATTTTATGCCGGTGGTATTGTTCCGCACATTCGCCAAGCAAAACCAAAAGTGAAACTTTCGTTATATTACGAGTAAATAGACGAACTTGGTTAAAGTTATTTTTTTTCCAAATACTGAAAGTATGTAAATAGTGGAAGCCGCTTCTCATTTGACAAACCAAAAAAGCACCCCGGTTGGCCCTTCCTAGTTTACGAAGACCCGCGAATCACCTCACAATTCTGATGTCATTGGTAGCTCTCCGCATGCACCACACAGACATGCAGGCACACGCACGCGACGATCATATCGATGCAATTACGTGTTTTGAACAAGGCTTTGAAAATATAAAAAAGAAGCATATGGATTCATACTGGTGGATATAGAGGAGAGGAGGTCATCAAAACATATTTTTTATATGATTTATCTTTCCTAACAGAAACACAAGCGTCGGTGTCAGGACCGAAGTTGTACTATTTTTGTCGTGCATTGTTGTCTTGTGGGCTGGTTACCGCTGTGCTCACTGAGCCGTGTGAAAAAGGATTACCCACAAACGAGCGTGCGCTACGGCGCCAGCTTTTTAAATTTCCCCTGCTGATAGGAGAAAGTCTAAGAAAAGCGTGTAATAATTTCTTTGAAAGTGTTTATTCTATTAGTAAACTGCAGTGTTGCAAATTCTCGACAGGTGCACCATACGTGTCTAGATTTTGATTTCTTTTTTAATTTTCTTGCCATTTATTTTTGGTAGGCATTTGTCGACTGCAGTTTCCTCTCTGGCACAATGCGTTGTGTTTTTTTTGTTTTTTTTCTTTGGCCCTCGCACCCCCATTGTGTACGTTCTGAATGTGGTGGTGCATCAGGGTCGCTACTTTTGAACTACGCCTCAGTCGATAATTCCGCGAAAGGTGGTGGAAGAATCTGTACAATTCTTTTCAGATTTTTTTTTTCTTTTTCTTTTACCTTTTATTTGATTCACACTTCTGTTTCTTAGACCTCTAGACCATTTCAGCTGCACGCCTCAGATTTATTCTGACTGGCGCTAATTCTTCACGTGTTGCTCGTTGATTTTCAGAACCGCGACTTTAGGCGTCTCGCTGCCTCAACATTCCTGGGAAACGACCACGCTGTTCCGACCCGCGTTACATCAATAGTTCTTAAAAACGAAAGGAAGAAAAAAAATCACTTGAGCCATCTCTTCCAAACATTCGCCAAAAATGAGGAAAATCTGGACAAAGAGTTCCAAAAGGCGCTCGTTGGCTGCAGCATTGAAAACGCCAAGTGGCGACGATACAGCCTCGATTTCCGATGCTAATGAACACGAACCTTCTACACATATTCGGGCTTTGATTGATCCAGATTACGACACACAGACTGTGAAACATGCCTGGGTTAATGGAATCTTGAATGTATCGCCAATGCAGGATTTCAACGAATCGTTGCTTCGCTTATATCGCGTCGAGTTGAGGGGCTCCCACTTGTACATTTACCGTCCCCCTCTGCTGATGAATGTGCGGCTGTTTCGCTTAGAACTGAAGGGATCTGCGGACTCTGGCCCGGCTCCTGAACTTGAAGCTGCGTCTTTTGAAATCTCCGATCAAGCCACGTTAACAAAAACTGATCTTCATTCAGCAGGTGGTGAATCCACTGTTGCAACCTCTTCGTCCACTTATGCATCTACAAGTGACCTTCACTTGCCAAGTCCTTCGCTGGTGCCCCAAGTTAATGCCGCCAGATCTTTGCTGCCGCCACGTGCTTCCGATAATACCGATAAAACTATTTCTGCACCGGCTCAGATCTCCTACTTTCTGTATGCCTTGCCCCACCCTGAACTTGAGTACGATTCCTCGTCCGACACTTTCGCTTCCACATCTTCCATTGAGTCGCTAGTACATTTTTTCCTTTTTGCCGACAGTCAGGCACAGGCCCGGCCCATTCGCCACTTGATCTTCGTGTTCCCGCTCCTTCCCAAGTTTGGCCATACTCTTAAACTCATCGAGCTATTTTTGCAAGCGATCTACACGGGAAAGTTCGTGGGCTACACTCCAACTGAAGAATTGTGTGAACGTGTGCTCTCCTTAATACGTCATATTGATCTTAATTTTAGTGGGTTTCTACTACAATCTGACATTGCTCCTTACATCCCAAAAATCTTGCAATCTTTGACCAGCTCTAGCCCGGTGAGCACCTTAGACTCCATAACACGGCTTCAAGATTCCATTGTTTCTAAACAGCGCAACTTACTTGGCCTTATTTCAAACGTGGAATCTGCTGCCAACGCTACCCAGTCTGAAGCTGTTCTTGCAGATTTGAACTCGTTCCAGTTCTTACATAATACAAATCTTGTTGAGTTAGTGGCTGCTATTACCGAAATAGACTTGCTCTTCTTCCAAGCCTGGAATTCGAGCTTGGATAAATCTTTGTTGCTTTTCACGTCTGTGTGTGAGAATAGTCCTGGCGATTATTTTTACAAAAAGAATCCCTTGATCTTCAACAATGAGAGCCATATCCACTATCTTTCAAGACTTCTTATCCATCACTTGTTTGTCGAGAATCTGCATTTTGTTCCAGAGAAACTGGCCCGTGTTTTAGAAAGGTGGATTGATCTCGGCTGTCTCTTGGATAAGTCTGGAAACATGTCTTCTTGGTTAGGTATTGCGTCAGTAATCTTGTCTCAGCCGGTTCTTCGATTAACAAGTGTTTGGACGCATGTGGGTGATGATTATATCAAGTTGTTGAAAAATGACTGGTCTCCTGTCTTATTTGAGCTTGACCGGAGATATCTCACCAATAATAGTGATGCCCTAGGCACTGATAGTAATTCTGGTGCCGTTCAAAGCTCTGAAGCGTTGGTTGACTCTAAAGAGTCGTATCACATCATGGCTCCTCGAGGATTGGGAAAACTCTATCCCAAGGAAAAGGCGGTGCCTTATTTTGGAGACTTACTTGTAAATAACACTAAGGCTGCTGGTGTGACGCAACTCGAAAATATCTGGCGCAAAATTACTTATTCTTTCGACCGCTGGAACGATTACTTGCAAAATCTTTCAAACTCTCCAGAGATTATTTCCTATAATCAAGATGTTTTGAGGCGCTACGACTCCATGGGTTTTATTTTTTCCAACGAAAGCTTAAATCAGGTTCTTTATCTTGGTGTCAATAAAGATGATAGCAAAGCTTTCTCGCAACTTCCTAAGCAACCTTTGTCCGACAGAAATGAAGTCTCTTTAAAAGGTAATGTGGGTAATAAGAGTGATTTGCGTTCTAAGCTTTTCAGCTTAATCGAACTCAATTGTGACTCAATAAATCTCAACACGTTGATGGAGTATTCTTTGCGCCTAGAACCAACTTTCAAGGAAAAGTATTTGAAGCTTCCAGAGAATCAGGCCGCCAATATTTTTCTGAAAGATAGTTTGAAGGAGAACGCAAGTATGATTTCAGTAGATTCAGGGTCATCGGTGCAAAACCAGCTGTTCCATGATCTCAGTGACAAATTTTCTAAGATTCTGGTCTATCCTCGCTCTGAGCCAACATTGCATGATAGAACACCCACGCTCAATCTCAAATACTATGCGATAAATTTGTCAAAGTATGATGATCTTACGTCGCAAAATTCTGAACAAAAGGGGACCGATGTTCTTGATGCTCACAATATCGTTGTTGACAATCAATTGGTGTTGCGCCTTGATGACTTCATCGGTGACTTCGAAAGTTCTGTGACACCTACAACATCAACTGGTGAAATTAATCGGCCTGGAGCCGATGATGATGGTTTAGGAATTGATGTAGACGACATTATGAATTCCGAGAAATTCAAAAACTTTTCGATGGTGAGTGATGCTGATGGTGGTGATGAATTTTCCAAAAAGAAGAAGCACTCTAGCTTCGGGCTTGTTTCTCAGCACTCTAATTCGGGCCCTTCGCCTCGGCCTGAAAAGTACATTCCTCGTTTTGCTACAATAGACAAGTTGATTGACTTGCTTTTAATTGACTCAAACTACATCGATGAAAGTCACCCCATTGATCTTGCAGAGTTTAGATATGTTTTCATGTTGAATTATAATTCTTTCATGACAACCAAAGAACTTCTTGAAAAACTTGCGCAAAGATTCATTAACTCCGGCAATGCAGTTATCTCGGTCATGAAGAGACTGTTTTTAAAGCAAAAAGGTAGCTACGACCCAGTGACTTTCGGTGTTTTTCCGAATTGGGCGGTCGATGAGGGAGTTGACTTATCCCAGTTAGGTGAGGTGGACTACAAACTTTTACTTCAAATACAGATCAACATACTCAAAGTCTTGATTATTCTTTTGGGTAATTTCTTCGAAAGCTTCTCGAATGATTTGAGCAATAAAAGTATCATGATTAAATTGCTTAAGCTTTACAGCAATGAGATTTTGCAATGGTACAATTCCAACAAAATCGACAAGCGTTTGAACGACTCATTCGAAAGTCTTGTGGATTTTTACAAAAAATTGAAAAGTCTTTTCATTAAAAAGAGTTACAGACCTGTTGAAGCACTGAAGTTCGATGTTTTCATCAGCCGCGAGTTCCAATTTTCAAGAACCATACAAGAGGTTCCAATGAACAGAAACCTTCCAAGCCATAAGAATACTCACAAGGTCGAGAAGTTCCTTAACAAGTTCAATAAGCTACTTGCGGTATTTTACCAAGGTATCACTCCAGAAAACTGGTTTTCCATTTTTAAGGTCCTTGAAACTCTGTTTGAGAATCATTCGCTTTTGAATTTTGATCACCAGAAGCTGTCTACGCCAGAAGACGTATTGAGAATTAGTGATATTTTCACATATCTAGAATCGCTTTACGATACCAGCCCAAAGGATAAAGTGCTTGACAAGTTCCCACTTGTTTTTAGAAAGTTGCACAGCCTTTATCTCAAGTTCAAAACATACCTTTTAATTCAACTTTGTGACGAGAATATTAGTGCTGATGAGCGTGTTGAGAGAATGCGTACTTTATTGCTCATGGTCCAAATCTCGAGATTGAAAATGAAAGATAACCTGTTTGTGTTTGATGGCGATCGAGATGAAATTCCCTCTTGCATTGAAACGGCAATTACGAGTGTTGTTTATTCGCCTGAAAGTCGCGCACTCGCTCATTTGTGGATAAAGGCGCCTACCGATTCTTCTTTCGAGCCCCAAAGCCTGAATTTTGAAGACTTTGAGTCTCTTTTACCCAAATATGTCCAGCAATCGGATTTGTTGGCAGGCAATGAGCCGCTTCTTCCTTGTTTTGGGTGGATCATTCAGAATCTCATTGGATTTAACAACTGTCCTTCCTTCCACAGAAGCGCAATCAATTTCAACAAAAGATATTTTCTTTTCAAACTCATCAAGGAATTGAATGTGGAGGAATTGAAGAGTGAGGACTTTCACAAAGACACGAAAGAATTTGAGTTTCTTTTGAACTTAGATGAGACGCTTGTGTTCGGAAATGTCGAAGATGGGAACAGCTCCAACAATCCAAGCAGCCTGCTCTTCCAGGATGTTGTCAAACGCCAGTATTTTATTATGCTTAATGATGAACACAAACGAAGTGCAGGGCACAAGGGTTCTTCTTTGAATTTTGATCACGTTCATGCCACCAATAATCTCTCTGCCAACAGTTTAAGGAGACAATCTTTGGCTTACAAAACTACTTCTTCTTCAAGGTTCAAGATTAGTGGTTTGTTTAATAAAACTCGATCATTCGGCCACACAAGTACGTTTGAACGAACTGTGGCATATAAAGAGCTTCCTGATCCTGTAAGCGCCGCTGATCCACGGCAAAAGCCTGTGCTTGTCATTCAGTTGAAGGACCGAAAGATATTTCCTGTCTATCTTCTTCCATTTTGCTTCAAATTTGACTCAAGCAATACCAATGAGGCTTGCTTTTTCCAGGGCTCGGATGAGTCAGATGCCAAGGATTGGCTTCGTTGCCTCAATTATGCTAATAGGCATTGGTTCTTATCCAGATCAATTAACCTTAAGATTGACCATTCACATACTACTTTCGGTATTCCACTAGCCACCGTTTGTGCCAGAGATAATGCAGAAGCACCTGTTGTGTTATCTTCCATCTACGATGCCATCGAGAAAGAAGGGATAAAGGAAGTTGGAGTTTATAGAATCAGCACTTCCCTCAGTGAGTTGAGCAGCTTGAAACAAGAAATCAACAAAACTGGCGCCATCAACTTCCGGAATAGATTAGTGGACGTCCACACTCTCACGAGTTGTGTGAAGCTGTACTTCCGGGAATTGCCTGATGCGCTTCTTACTGACCAGGTCATTGAATTATTATGTCCGTTGAAGCGGCCCGCCAGCGAAAGTCATGGTTTTTCCGCCAGTGATGCGATTGCGTTTAGCAAGGTGCTTTCTGTGCTTCCATGGGTTAACTACTGCACACTCAAAGCACTCGTTAGGCATTTGAGCAGGGTTGTCAAAGAGCACGAGGTGAATAAGATGACTTGTTCGAACTTGGCGACAGTTATTGGTCCTGCATTGACGGAAGCCAGTAACTTGGAGTCATTGATTAATAATTTTGGCCTTATGAACCATATTCTCGAAACATTGATCGAGAATTATCTGGCAATCTTTGAACAGGAGATCGTTGAGACCAACGAGGATGCAAGTGCATAGTCTTAAATATGTTTTTGAATGTTACGATGGATTTTCGCTTATACAGTTTGTAGAACTAAATGGGGCTATTTACAGTCTTGATAAATTAATGTCTCTTGATGAATCCGTCGCTCGTGTTTTGTTTTCTGGATTCCATGGCCTCAAGCTTTTTGTTGGTCTGTTCCATTTTCGAGCGAGCTTGTTTTTTCAAGTTTGCGTTGTACTCATTCCACCACTCGCTCACAGTAGCAGGTGGGGCTTTGGCGCCGGGTACACGCACTGGAGGCTGGATTGGGGGAATGGAGACCAACTTTCTAAAATGCTTATTTTTCAAAGTAAGCGACTGGAAGAAAGAAAACACGGCGTTGGCAGCAAAGTAAACCAAAATAGATGCCGACATATTGTAGGTGACAAAAATGGAGATGAAGGGAAGGAAAGTCATAACTTTCTTGAACATGGGGTTCATGTTTTGCGCACCCGTCTCACCACCTCCTCTGATCATACCCGTAACAACAAGAGCAGTGAGAACTTGCAATCCCAAGTAAGGGTCAGCCTGGGTCAAGTTCTCAAACCAATACGCACCTTGAGTGGTAAAACCTTCGACCGGGTAGTGGGCCATGTTTCTGGTTGCCTGGAAAAAACCGTAAGCAACGGGCAACTGGAGCATGGGCAAGAATGAGTGGGAAGTCTTGATGTCATTTTCCTTATACAACTTGTTTCTCTTGCTCATGGCAGCCATTTTTTCGGCATTCGTTCCACTTCTCATTTCGTTCATGAGCTGGTCCACTTCCGGTTTAACACGCGACATCTTTGCCATATTTCCCGAAGACTTCACGTAGATTGGGAACATGGCAGCACGGACAGCAAACGTGGCACAAACAATCGAGGCCCACCATGGCAAACCAGTATAAACATGTGTGATTTCAAGGATATTGGTGATGAGAGCAGTGGGGCCCCAACCTTCACCAAGCCCAATCGACGCCATATATCCCAATTCATCCGAATGTAAAGTAGTGGCTGCATCAGTCACAGAAACGGCCTTTTCGGCAGCAAAGTCCGTGAGTTTGTTCTTGATTTCCGAAGTTGGAACAGAAGAGTTGTGTCTGACTCCAAAAAACGCGGATCCCATGGAAACACCTCCAGTTTTCATGGCCAAAACCTTCATGTTTGGGGCATATCCAGACGCCGACTTTGCGATTACGGATCGCGTCGAACGAGCAACTCCAAGTCTAAACATTTTTAAATATGTGTATGTTTTGGTGTTCAAATGTTAAAGTCTGTCCAAGGTTTCTGAAATTTTTTTGCGTATACAGCTGGCCCGCGTTTCCTGAACATAAATTACTAGAAGGGGATACTTGGCGGTTTTCTTTACTGAGTTGGGGAAATTAAAATAGTTTATCTTATAAATTAGGGGAGATTTCTTGCACTGTATTCCATCCTTTCAAGCCGTTGTAAGTCACATTCGTGTGGCACTAACTTTTTTATATATGTATATTTACATATCAAATTAATCGTACGAGCAGGCACGCCCATTGTTATCGACGCTGAAAGTATTCATCAAATCGAAAACAGAGGCAAAAGTGTTCTTGGAAAGATTATAAAAATTTTACTTCTGTTATTTGTCTGCATTATTCTATTACCATGTGAATTTTGATAAAGTTCATGTTTCTTTGTTCTGGTGCAAACCTCGATTAAACAAACAAGCTCTCACTTTCGCTTTTTTTTTTCACATTCTGATTCTTCTGCACACTGATTTCATGACATTCTTTCTTTTTCCCATGATCCTCCCGAAACGCTATTATTCACAAAGTGCCTTTGATGCGGCGAAATGGCTAGCTACATTCAAAAATCAGCGTACTAATAAACGCACGTTATTGCAGGCAATTCTCAAAGAATATCAAACCCTTGAAACCCTTGAACAACGCGAGGTTCAGAAAGCCATAACACCCGGCGCTGCTCGTGAATCACTCAGGCTAAATTCTTTGCTCTTGGAGAATAGCTCGCCCAGTCGAATCTTCCAGCATATTGTGGATAATGTCTCCCTCAAAATTCTGGCTGACTTGGTAGAAACATACTTGTTTCGCTTGATGAACACTGGTAATTTGAATGCAGTTGTTTCGCTAGTGCATATTCTACTACAGTCAGATACTGTGCACTATAAATTATCCAATCAATTCTGGTCCGTTCTATCGTCCAAGGCGAGCTCGTTGGGGCATCATGCCTCTGCCTCCCTAGTGTATCACGAAATTGTCAATCCGTTCGTTAACTTCATAACTGAAGGCCCCATATCAGAGGAAAATGAGTATGTGCCGTTCTTACTTCTACCGACTGCCATAGAGGGTTTGGCGCTTGTGTTTGCGCAGAATGGCAACCATATTGCAGTGGACGGTCTTCGTCTCTATTTCAAAAGATACTACTCCAATTTTGGCCACAAAGATGTTTATCAGAGCTTGCATATTGCTAAGATCGAGTCCTTGTCTATGGCGGGCCTATTCAATCAGGCATTGGATGCGTTTGTGACATTGGCTATCAAGTACAGAGGGCACATGAAATATAGGAATCCAAAAGATGCCGCCCATTCATTAAAGTATGCAAGCATTGCCAATTTTAAAAAAAGGGTCAAACATATTTCAGAGAATATTCCTATTGAGGAAAACTTTGAAGCTGGTCCTGGTCAGCTTATTAGGCCATTTCAGCCGCTTATCAAGTTCAATGACTATAATATTGAAGGCGGTCCTTACTGGGCCATTTTCGACGATGTCTTGTCTGTAGAGGACTTGCCAAATTTTAAAGCTCTCTTACATGATAAAATAGGAGAATTGGTATTACACTCTAGCTCAGTGGTAGATACGCTATTATCTTTCATCACCAAGCACCATTATTCCATGTGCAAATTCGTCCTTGCTTCTCTATGTGATTCTGGTAATTGTTCTCAGGCGATTGCAGTTGCAAGTAAAATGCCTGGTCTCTTTCCAGGTATAAACAAAGAAGCATATATCTCATCAAATGAGTTCTCCCGCATATTTAAGACCTTCAAGCACCACTTTCAGTCCGAAAGCCTCAATGAACTCAAGGAGCATCATCTGCTACTTATGGAAACTTACACTTTGTGTCAGAGTCTAAATCCCCAATCATCCGTGCCAAGTTCTTGCTTTCGCTCATTTCTCAATAGTTACTTTTTCTCTCCCTTGGCAGATTTGAGTGAGCTCACTCCAATCGTTGAATCGTGGAGACTAAATGGTAAACAATTCATTACTATTGAGAAGGCAGCCTACGACCGAGCCATCTTGCTTGGTTTGACCACGCTGGGACTTCTGCCTTTCATACGTATTCCTATATAGATTAAACTAATCACTTCTGGGTGGCAGAATTTTGTGTATTTTCACATCCTCGCTGTCTTGTAAATCGCCAACAACAGCAATATCCTGAGGTGTGATGAAAATGGATTGGGCAACAGACCCTCTAAGCTCGTGGATGAGAAGTCTGATGGCAATGGTACGATTGACTGAGTCCATGTAAACATCGAACTCGTCCAAACCGCAAACCCTAGGTTTCATGATTTTCCAAATACTGAGCAAAAAGGCAATTTGAGTGAAGGATTTTTCACCTCCGGACAAGGACAGCACAGCCCGTGTGTCTTTGTTATCCTCTGTCTGCACCTCTGTGATGACCTTTTTGTTTTTAAAATCAAATTCAAGCTTTCCCTTAAATCCACGCAAGGCCAACGACAGTTCAAATGACTGCTTTGCTCTGCTAATTTTTTCTTGGATTGTGATATTGAGGTTTTCAAATCTGGAATTCAAATCGTTCTCCAAGTTGATCCGGGAATTTTCAAGTTCAATCGTAGTTTTCTCACATTTGTCTTTCAAAGCTTTGCCCTCCAAAAGATCCTTTTGAACCTGTTCAAAAGACATTTGATTTTGGCTCTCCATTTCCTCGATCGCCTTCTGTATATTTCTGAACTCTGCTGTTATGCTCTTTGAGGTATCCGATTCCAGAATGCTGATTTCGGATCTTTCACAACGCTCTTGTGCGAGCCTCACTAGCTCCTCTTTTCTTTCGTTATCCTCGACAATCTTTTGTTTAAGTGACTCAATTGATTCAGCGAGATTTCTGTTAACATTTTGTGCATTCTCGATATCCGCTTTCAAAAGTTGAAGTGCCTCTTGATGGCGATGTATTTCAGCTTCACACTCTGCTAACTTCGCTGATACAGAAGCCTTTGACAGTTTCTCTTTTTCAAGGTTATCTTTAAGAAGCTGATGGTTGCTTTTGTGGTCCAGCAAAGTTTGCCAAACTTCCTCTGACATTCCATTCCTGGTTTGAATTTGGTTGTGGCAAAGTTCAATCTGCAGGTTCAAGTTTGCGATTCTTCCATAATCACCTTCTTGTTCAAGAGAGCTTTGGGCCTCGATTATCAGGTTGTTAACGGTCTTAAGCTGCAGCTTTATCTGCCCAAGTTCCCTCTCGAGTCTTGACCGATGCTCCCGCTCTTTATTCTGGAGTGACCTTATCTGGCTTTTGACTGTCGACTCTTGCCTCAAAAGTTCATTAAGATCGTGAGTGAAAGATTCACCATCAATTTTGCCCGCAAGTTTTCTGAGTTCACGCGAGTAATACACTGGGTCACGCGACAACTGACCGCCACTTCTCGTGACTCTGGAGCCGGAATTCCTATTATTGGGTGCGAATGCTTGCTTTACCATATAATCTCTTGTCGTTTCCTCTGCCTCTTGTGTAGTGTCACAAACTACGATTTCCTCAATACCACCCGAGTCGATAAGTGTAAACTTTGCATCCTCGTCTTGGAACTCTAAGGCGTTCAACATTGTCTTGTACCGTGACGAAAGCTGGTTATTAAAATTAAATTTCTCAAACCTTCTTACAATGACACTTTTGTGAACGTTCCTTCTTCTCATGAGTCCAATGAGAATTCTTCTGTCATGTTCATCACAAACAACAAAAGAATCAAGAACTCGCTGAAGATTGGCGTTTATCAAGTCACCCCATTTCTCGAACTCCTGTTTGATAGACACATAACAACCCACTGGTCCAATAGGTTTCCGATGCCAGGATGTTTCAGCTTCGATATCTGCAATTAAACCACTCACATTTGCCCCAAATGCTGCGAATCGGTTATTCTTGGCTTTGTCGGCGCTTGCTATCTTCGCCCGAATATTCAGGATAGTGCCCAGAATCTCTTCAAATTCCTTTTTCAAGGATTTCATTTCGGGGCTCGAAATATCCGCTTCTGAGATTTGTGTTTGAATATCATCCTTTGAGGCAATCAACTTCTCTTGGTGCTTTTTGAGCATGTCGAGCCTGGCCGTAATTGCTTGCTTAGAACCGCCATTTGCATCATCGATCTTCTTTTGTTCCTTTTCGAGATCGGTCTTATGCTGCTCAATCTTTCTTGTATAGTCTTCGATCTCTGCCTTGTAGTTTTTCAAATCAGAGCGTAATCTTTGAACATTTGTCATGGATTCATCAAACATCGATTCAGCATTCATTAATTCTTCCTTTCTAGTCTCAAGCTCTTCCTGAATAACACTTTTTTCCGAACGGAAAGTATTAACCTGCTCCTTTTCCAGATCGACTGCGACAATCTTTTCTTTGATATTCTTCTCATTTGTTTCAATCTCGCGAGTTTTATTTGTGATTTCAAGCTCTTTCTTGACAATCATTTTTTTCATGACCTCCACATTAAACCAGTAGATTTTTCCATGGATTTTCTCCAGCTGTTGTCTTAAAGTGTGTGACTGTTTATACTTCTTGTAGATTCTTTCTGACTCCAAATATCTTGTGGAGGCCTCCTTGAGATAAGATTTGGCTGCAACCAGTCGGTTTTGCAATTTGTGAATGTTTTGTGAAGTCTCTTGATAATTTTGAAAGATTGATTGGATATTGGTACCTTCTGAAAAGCACGTGAATCTCGTTTCCTCTGTACTGTTAGCAATAAACTCCCTAGCTTTATCCTGCGAAAGAAATGACAAAGGGTTATTCACCACAATAAAAAATCTTTGCATTATGTCATCCAAGGTTTTCTTCTTATTGGATACTAGCGAGCCGTTTTCACTCTTGATTGCGTAAGAATTCACACCTTCACGGGTCAATTTTCTCTCCACGTAGATGGTTTTTCCGTAAGTTTCTGGCTCATAAGCATTCAAGCCATCATTTTCGATTTCGACGACAATCCTTGCCATTGACTTGCCATCCTTAATGAAACTTTTATTCGCTGAAGCTCTACTAGTGTCTGTGGCCTTGGCACCCAATCCAACAGAAATTCCAGTGAGCACCGCACTCTTACCCGAACCATTTCTTCCAATAATAAAGTTCATGTGTGGCCCAAAAGACAACTCAAAATGGTCGTGGCACATGAAATTTTTGAGAGTAAGCTTTTTGATAGATCCAGCATGCCTGACCCGATTATCGGGTTCTTCTTCGTCATCACTCAAATCCTCATCAGCGCCTATTCTATGTCTCTTGGGCTGTGTAAGCAACTGAGACATGTACAGCTCTGCAGACTGACCGGACTATAAATGTTAGTATCTTTGGGTTCAAATTAAGAAAAAATATTAGTGACAAAATGACATACACTGGCGGAAAATGATCGCTTTTTGGACGCATGTCCATCCTCTGCTGGGCCAGAATTCTCATCATTAGATACCCGAGGCATCTTCTTAATTATCTTGAGATTCGAGGGATAAACGCTTCTTGTGGTCAAGATAGATTTTGGGGACGTGGGACCAAAGAGTTTGATTTTGGCTCACTTTCTGCAGGAAAAATATCCGTTTTTCGCCTTTTTCTCGGATACGCGTAGGGCGCGAGACGCGGTCGCGACTTTTTACACTTGCCAACCAATAGGAAGAGTGTAAATCAATAAATCAGACAACTTAACAATAAGGGACAAGTGAATCGAGTGAGAGCATTTTTGGCCCCTGAATTTCAGTTTTTGAATCCTTTTCAATGGTAAAATGGAACTCATGAAATTGATGCTTTCATTGCATTATTCTCCGTTTGAAAAGCTTTGATTTCTTTTGGTTGTGGGGGCTTCTCCAAAACCTCTCCAGAAACAATGCATTGGCGAGTAATAGATTTTTATTCAATTCATCGACAACATCCCATCTGGCTTTTTATTCTATTTTCTTCTTGAGGGCTGAAGTTCCTGGCTAAAATTCCGAGCAGTGAAATGCGTGAATGCACATGCATTGTTAATCCGTGAGCTAATCCGCTTTATTTGTCTATCTTCAAAGAAAACATCAATGATGAAAATTCAACGCATAGTGTTGCTTACTTCGCTAGTACTTCCAACATTATCCGCATTGGGGGAAAAAACTAAATCTTCCAAAACCTTGACTGAGTACATGTAAGTCATCTTCATGCCATTGTAAGGGATTTCGATTTAACTCAAATTGCTCTATCAAAACCACAATTAACTACGCTCTACATACTCTTTACATGAACAGGATACTGAGAGCTCATGTATTGAACTCTCACGAGTAGAATTATGAAAGAGAACGTTTTAAAACAAAAAATTCATAAAAAGCCTTGAAGGAATATTTTTGCTGTGATGGGAGGTAATTCGTGAGATGCAGAGATGTTAAAATTTTGTAGGTTTGCAAAAACTGCAATAGAAAGGTTTTACTTTCTTCAGAGATGAAAGACAACAAAAAATCAATGTTTAGATTGAATAAAAGCCGTCTTTCTCTGTCTCCGGATTCTGCGAGGAAAAATCAGTACGCATGCCTTTTTTTCTGAAAAGCCTCCACAAGGCGTTACAAAGATAAGAAAATGCAATTTTTTCCTCAAAGGCAGGCGTGGTGATGAGAATTACCCCTTTTTTCATTAATTTTTTTCTTTTTTTTTTTTTTTTTTAATTGAGTAACTTTCACAAATTGTAAAGAATCAGCAGATGCTAATAAAAAAAATCCTGGATCATCAGTAATGAAAAGCCGTTAAAATAACATTCAATTACTTTTCCCGTTTAGGTATTCTCTCGCCCAAGCCCTGTATTAGAATTCCGAGGGCTTGCGGCAACCCCCTTTATCTTTTCTTGTTTTCTGCTCCCTTTCTGGCCTATCAGGGTTGCGCATAAAGATATGCGTCCTGAATTTTACCCATATTTGTTATTATCACTTCCATTTTCGTCGATGCGCGGCACCGTAGAGCCGTGTGCCGAATCGGGCATTTCTCATCGAGGCCATCGGATCGGAAATTCCGTGAAATGCCGCGGCATTTGAAAATACGATTACACTGACTTCCCCATCACTTTAAAGACTTTCTATTACATCTCGGAGCATTGTGTTACGAATTCTCGTAAATGTGTTTTAGGACTTGATCTATCCTTCCTATAACAGTATGCCAAGCTACAATTTTTGATTCTTTTTTTCTTGGGATCTTTTTGTCGACGCATCTCATAATCTTTTTCGGGCGATTCTTTCGGGTTGCCTTTTGGCAGATGCGCCTTTCATGCAGACGCACATAATTAAATTACCTCAGATCTTGATAACGACAGTTTTGACTCTTACGGCCATGTTGGGGATCTGAGCTATAAATACCAAGAGAATCTCTTCCATCCATCTCATTTTCCGGTCATTCTCAATTCCATTTTTAAGGACATTTCAAAATGAGATTCTCCACAGTACTCTCTTCTGCTGCGCTCTTGGCCTCTGCTCTTGCCCATCCGTTGGAAAAGAGAGCCATCGTCAACTCTACCGAGGTGAGCACCACCAACAATGACTTTCAAGCCTCTTATGCAAAGCCATTTGCTATTTTCCAACCTAAGGTTTTCATCATTAACATGTTTGAGTACGAAGCCAAGCCATGGTTGAGCTCGTTGGACTTTGAGCACAACATCACCATTCCTGGTTTGTCTCCAATGTACCCAACCATTTACTGCACTGGTAATTACTCTATTTGTGAGATGACTACTGGTGAGGGTGAAATTAACGCTGCTTCCTCTGTGACTGCCTTGGGCTTGTCTCCTTTGTTCGACCTTTCTCACACCTACTTCTTGATTTCGGGTATTGCTGGTGGTGAGCCTCAATACACCACCATGGGTTCCGTTACTTTCGCCAAGTACGCCGTTCAGGTTGCTTTGGAGTATGAAGTTGCTTACCAAGACTTTAGCAACACCAATGCTAACTGGACCTCTGGCTACTGGGCTTACGGAACTGACAACCCTTGGACTTACCCAGCTAACGTCTACGGAACCGAGGTGTTCGAGGTTAACGAGAAGTTGAGAGACAGAGCCGTGGAATTGGCTGAGACCGCAACCTTGGATAACGGAAATGAACAAAATGCCGCCAACAGATTGTTGTACAGTGAACCAGCCGCACGCGGTTTGCCAGCGATTGTCAAGTGTGACTCTTTGACTTCCGATAACTATTTCACCGGTAACACTTTGGGTGACTACTTCTCATTCTACGCCACCTTGATGACCAATGGTTCTGCCACGTACTGCTCTACCGCCCAAGAAGATAACGCTTCCTTGGAGGCTTTCACCAGATTGCACAAGTATGGCCTTGCTGACTTTAACAGAGTTGTCGTCCTGAGATCCATTTCTGACTTCTCTAGACCACCTCCATCTAGATCCAACGATACCGTTGCCTGGTTCAACAACCCACAGAGCGGTGGTGCTTCCGCTGCCTTTGCAAACTTGCCAATCGCTGGTATGCCTTTTGTGAGAGACATCTTGGAGAACTGGGATGACGTCTACTACTCTGGTGACGTTTACGGCCCAGAGAACTACACTGGTGATCTCTTCAACACCTTGGGTGGCACTCCAGACTTCGGTAAGCCTTCTTTTGACATCGCTTAAGCCACCTATACTCGGTGCAATAAACCGGCCATCTTTCAAAAAAAAAAAAAAAGCTTATTCATAGGTTTCCTTATACCATTTCTCTCGTTACATTATATCACTTTCGAATACATATATTATTTTTCTTTAAGTAAATCTAAAAGGCTGGGTCAGTATCTTTCTTGGCACTTGAGTCCGATACAGAACCATAGTTTTCACCAGAGTTGGAAAGGTCGGTTTCCGCATACTCTTTCCGGTCTAAAGCTGTGAATTGGGTGCCGCTAACTCTAGCGTATACGTAAAAAGCACCAATTCTCAAACCTGCAAACATAAATGTGAAAATTACACCGCCAACAAATGTGATAACAAAAGCGCCAAAGGGACCCCAGTCCTCTGGGTTATAGAAACTGTTCCACACAAGGATAAGCTTTCCTCCCTCCTTAGCAGAGTGATAGTAAATGGTTCCAAAGACAAACACTGCCAAAAGAGATCCTAAGCCACCCACCATAACGTCCACGCCTTGAATAAACCAAAACCAGGTGTTGCTCAATCCAAGGAAAACCGATGGGATGATGGCTGCAGAAACCATATCAGCGATCAAATAAATTTGCAACACGTTGTCTGCAACTTTCACTGCTATAACGATAGTAGGGATCATCACAAGCACGACCAACCCACGAATGTAGATCATTTTAATCTTATTGCGGAAGACATCATTAGAGATGGTGGATACCATGGCACTCTGCAAAGAGTCAAAAGTGCATGTGGACAAACAAACAGTGAAAATCAACACGAACGCCACCACCCATCTAGGCATAGTTTCCAACAAAATAAAGAATGCGTTAGAACCATTTGCATCACCAACTTCGAGGTAGCCACCCCACACAGCCAAGAAACCAGGTACACCAACTAATGTACAAATAACGAAGGTGACGAAAGATGCAATCGAGCATCCGATCCAGAGATCTTTGTTGGATCTACTTGCAAAAGTTCTTAACCAGAATCCTGACATAAAACAATCATTTGTGGCGATTGCAACTGGCAAAATATAAACTAGTTGCCATCCCAACTTGTTGGCCTCCAACAAGCCAGAAGGACCTATCTGTGACTTGTCGATGGTAATTTCTGAGCCCATACCAGCTGCACAAATAATAATCAAGATAATAACAAGGACACCTTGGAAATTGTCGGTAATAAAACTCACTCTAAAGCCACCAAAAGAGGTGTAGATAGTAGTAACAGCACATTCCACAATCACAGCTCCCAATGCACTTCTACCAGTCAAAGTTTCAATCGCACCCCGCAATGCTGACAACTCTCCAATCATGAAAAGAAACATTGTGAGACAGGTGAAAAATGACACATATAAAGCTGTTACGATTCCATATCTTTGACGCACCCATTCCGTTAAGACAAACCCATCGGGGCATCTTTTACGAATAATGGGACCGAGAGCCGCAAATCCAAGGATTGGAAGAGAGCCAGAAATAGTGTATACAAGCAATCCATGTAAACCGGCAATATTCGCGATCTGAGCATATGTCGTCAAAATTCCACATCCCATAGCTTTGAATATTAGTATAATTGGATATATCAGCCTCAAGAACTTCACTAGCGGTCGCCTGACTTGTTTCCGGACTCTAAATTCATGACTCGATGTGCAATGAAGTTACGAAGCAAACTCATTTCCACAAACGTTTCAAAACAAAGAATTAGATAAGCAGTCTTTCGAACTTCTTGAAATCTGGGAGTATTTCCTCAGCTGAACCTTTTTCAAATCAAGTGGGGCCATATTGATTTTAAGTTTTCACATAAAAGAATATGTTTTAAAGCTACAACATTGTTATGCAACGAAGCTTCCTCACGCAAGAATGAACTTGATCGAGTCCGAACGGTTTAGTCTCAGCTGTCTCAGTTCTTGATAGAAAAGAGACGGCACCCGCTAGCAAGTTGCAATGAATTAAGTTGAAAAGTCGAATCAAACATACCAGAAGCAATAAAATTAACAGCCAAAGGGAGTCCCCTTTGTGTTCCGTTGGACGATAAAAAATTGTTGTTACTTGCAAACTTCCAAGCTAAAAAAAGCCCCGACGCCAAAAGAGCAATATATGTGAGGTAAATAATGGCATTATTTCCTTGCGATGAAAGTTGTGCCATATTTTACTCGATAAAATAAGTGTGTTCGTGGAAGAAAAAAAAATTATTAGGAAGAAACAAGCTGATTCCTTCCGGATATGGCTTTCTTTTATGGTGAGAATTTTTGCGTGCATAGATCATCGCCAGAGTCAAGAACACCCGTATATTTGCGCGGCACGCATGCATATAGGATATTATTTGCCGAGTATGCGCTTAGATGTCCAGATAAGGCGGGATTTGAAATGTGAAATTCTGCGGTCTGGTAAACACAATACAGTATCATGCATTGTTTGAGCCAAGGAAAATAACATGAGAGCATACGCTCATATTCTTGAACTCCTCGGGGAAGTCGGAACTGTTTCTGCCCCACTCACTAAATGGTGACAAAATAGTTTCAACAAATCCAAAATATTTCAACCATAGTGGAGATAAAAAGCAATCAAATCAACTCCTTTTTAGCTGGGGACGTCTTACATTTAGCCGCTGAAAAAACCTTGGCACCAGCACGTGAAATGTCCAGAATTTCATTGAGATGACGGAGCGTGTCAATATTAAATGTCGCATATCGGGGTGCAACTTGTTGGACCTTTATTAAAAGTGCTTTTTACCATTTCATGCTTTTTCTTGGCGAAAACAATAACAAAAACTAAGTCGAGGTTTGACCACGTCAAAAAAGTGCTCCACGGCAGGTTCGAACTGTCGACCTTCAGATGTCACAAGATAACTTATGAGACTGACGCTCTGCCAACTGAGCTAGTGAAGCAACTACTTGTGTCCACAATCTTTGAGCTTCTGGATTATGGTTTGATATAGTTTAAACTTTTCCTTTTTACTGCACACAACAGACTCAATGTTGGCACCAAAAACAAACACTTATGAAGAATTGCGCAACCTTAATTGGTACGTTGATACAGTCCGCCGGGTCTACCTATTTCGACGCCTAGAACAGAATAGAGGGGTTCCTCTACGAGTTCTTACAGGTAGACATTTGAAAAAGGCGTTGACGCGAAGTAAGGCTTTGACTAGTTGATACGTATCTACACAACGGGTGGTGTAAGGAGAGAAGTCTAAGGCTTGGGAAAGTCGGAGAGTTCAGTAACTTATTACATTACTCAGACGTCAAATGGGTTTTTATAGTTATATATAGATTTTTCCTGTGATACGATTTGTTTCTTTAAAAAAAAAATAATCAGATACATCAGAAGAAAAACATTCTACCGCTTCAATTGAAGTTGGCTTTGAAGGGGGTTCTATTCATTGGATCTATTGATTCATTATGGTTTCAAACACATATTTAAATAAGTTTTGCAAATTTTTGCAGTGGTACGGCCTGACATGGGCTGTGGTTTGCCAGTCTGTATGAATATAAGACAGCTTAGAAGTTTATAGATTTTTAAGTTCTTTGGGAACTAAAAGAAGGATATCGTCGTTGACCCACCCTTTATTCCAAAGTCACATCAATAATGAGAGAAGACATTATGGTAGAAGTATACGGTAAATTTTTTCATTACGTGTTTTAGGAGCTGGTCTAGGCCAGTTCTTCCTTCGGGAACAGATAAAGTCTTTCGGGAGTAAGACATTTTGTTATGATTCAAGCATTACTATGAGTTGAGTGCTAATTAGATTTATATAATGAAAAACTGGTAACTGAGTGTAATCATAATTAATCTGGACATCTCTCAGACAGCGGATATGGTATTGGCTTATGCTTTCGGATATCAAAGAGTTTTTAGTTGGATAAACCGCGAAATCACGATAGGGAAACACAAAAGGTCTTGGTAAATCTCATAATATTCACCAATTGATTTTAACTAACATTTGTCTCTAAATCGTATTGATTTCTAGCATCAGTGTGAGGCTTGCATCGTACTCTTCAAAAAAGATTGGACGGTAGTCAGTCATGTAGTTCGCATTTATTTACTCTTGAAAAATCACACGAAGTTAAATTATTCTTTCAGATGTTGATACTATAGTCAAATTTCAAAAGCCTTTGTTTAGGTAGAGAAACACGCCAATCAATGAAAGAAATCTATGTGGAATTTGGGACCGTTTTCTCGCGTTTCCAATGATTGTCCCAAAACAATTAAATGAGAGAATTTCTCTTACAAGTCTCAAGTTTATGAATATCATTTCGTGTCGCCATAAATATCTAAAAAAAAAAATCACCAAAGTTTTGGTAAATCGCCCCAGTCATGAGTTTTTCTGCGCTCCCAATAACTTGAAGGCCCCGTCTTGTACACCCACTCGCCTGAATCGGGCTTCTCTGGGTCACCCCCAATGTGCTCGAAGAATAAAGGTTCATAAATTTTACCTGAATCCTCAAATGTTTTTCTTCTTTCGCGTTGCCCTTCCTCGACCTTTTGTTTCAAAGACTCGGCTGTTTTAACATCCCCCATCTCGTAAGCATGCATATCAGGCCTGAAACGTGAATCGGTATGTGGTATGCTACCCTTTTCGATAGACGTGATCTTGTTTAGACTTCCCGCGTATTTGGTAAACCCAAACTTTTTTTCAGAGTTTGGTAAAAGGTCACCCACAGTCCAAATCGACTTCTCCGTGGAATTGGTCTTCAAAGTTAATGACTCTGTCCATTTTCCAGAAACACTATATGGCAAAGGCTTTTTTGAAGCATCGAAAGCTTTTATTGTCAAGTCCTCTGATCTGCCACTAAACATTCCACCCTTGGCAAATTCTATCACTGCCCTTTGTCCCGAACTCGATTTGACTGTAACACTAGTAGATGGTTCAGTAAATTTTTCACCAGCGATAATGTTTTTCAAGACTAAAGTGGGTTGGCACCAAGTGAAAACCTCTCCGGTTTTACGGATAGTCAACTTGGCACTCCCCGAAGTATAAAATTCTGAGGTTTTTCCCCAAAACTTCTGAGATGGAGCGGGGCTGAAGCTGAAAGTCCATTCTTCAGATTCGGCATGCATGGCAAAAACCGGTGGTCTGTGGGAAACCTTTTCACACAACATTCGAAAACCTTTATCCTCTCTTACCAATTCATATGTTTCTCCCAATAAAGGATTGAAAGGTTTTCTGGAGCTTCGAATTTTCATTCTCATCGCAGCAAGATACGAGATAGAGAATGCGCCAACTCTTAAGATCAATTCTCCAGAGTTTTCTGGGTAATCTCCTTGTAACGCATTGTCAATTAAGTCTGAGTATTCCAAGACTTCGGCGTACTTCTGCAAGATGGATATTGGTTCATTCATATCAACGGGCATTGAAAGCGAAGTGAGATCCTTACCAACATTCTTTCTTACTAAAGAGAGGAGATTAGGCGGATAATGGTCACAGATGGGTATGTCGCATTCCCTTTCAATAGGAGGTATTGGAAGAGGGTATAAATCGTTTGATTCGTGCGTCATTTGGACCGTAGACCCGTGGTCACTCAAAGCAGACGTTGGGTTCGGAGCCTCCTCCGAGTATGCTTCAGATGAAGATGAAGATATCTCGGAAACAATGTCATTGTCTCCCATTGACTCGTCATCTGACCGAGCTTGCTTTGTTTGCGGCAAATCGGTCATGAGAACAATACCAAATCCATTGCCTTCTGGATTATCGTTGGCATCAAAGAACTCATTGTCGGAGATAATCGATGTAACATCGGAAGACACCAGTTGGTTCAAAAGGTGGGAGATATTCAGACTAAGACCCTGAATATCAGCCTTCAAACTTTCGGGGGACTTGGCGGAGTAGTTTGAAAGAATCATTTTGACCTTAGTTTCCAATTCTCTCAATTGTTCAGTCAAACCAGAATCACTCGATCTCGCCAAAGGAACTGCATTTCTTTCGGATATTGGCATAGTTCTTTTCTTAATGACGCTAAAGGCATTGACCCAAGCTTTAAAGTCATTGGCATCCAATGCCCTGAGATTCCAGACCTCCATTCCTGAGTCAATAAAAATTCGGTTCGATTTAGAGTCAGCACTCACAATAGATTCGGTAATTGGCATCTGGCCCCTCAACTTGTTGTCATAATTTTTGAAGTAGGACAAGGTTCCGTACTTGAAATTAAGAATGAAAAATCTTTTGGTAAATCCCTGCAACTTTTTTCTTCTTTTTTTATACAAAACACCTTGCATTAATTCACCATCTTTCGGCCATAAAATGTTTGCTGTTGCATCGCCCAGGATAATATCCAGATTTTCCTTATCAGAGACTGAGTTCAGTACCTTTTCTGACAGATTTTGGCGAGCATAAAGCAGTTCCTCTTCACCAGTCAACTTAGCACTGAAATAGATTTTTTTGCTGGTTGTTTTGGAAAATGTGTTGTCGAAAACAAAAGCGAAAGTTCCTCCTTTGTCTGATTTATAAACACCTCTCACCAACTCATCAGGAATCAATTTGTGATAATCTTTCACCAATGATAAGCCGGAGTTGTTCAAACTCGTGGAAAATGTTGACGACCTCGATCTGCTTCTGAAAGTGCTCAGGCGCGAAATTGTATTTACTGAAGTAACCGACGTTGATCTAAACCTGGATCCATTGGTGGATGAAGGGATGGAGACTTCCAGAGATGAAGGAGGTGCTCCATTAATCTGAGGCCTCGTAGTAGCAGATTCTTGAGACGAGTCTTCGCCAATCGAGCATGTGTCGTTTTTCTCATAGATAGCAAAATTGACAGACTTTCTCAACGATTTCACCTGCCATTTAATGGAGCTGTTTTCGGGCGCATTGACCCACTTCACCAAGAAGTCTTTGGCTTGAACCTCCAATGTCTCCATTTGATTCTGGCGTTTTGGAGTGAGAAGAGAAAAATCGTAAAAAAAAATTGGCAATAGGATGGAAAAGATTTCTTTGTTTTTAAATGTCGGGAATGTACTCAGACGTCGCAGACATGTGGAAATCGAATTATGTCACAGTATGCAGTGCCATGACGGAAGTAATACTTGCCATATTTTCTTCTCACAAAGTCGTTGGCGAGAATTGTATGAACGAGGCAAGATTCATAAATATTCGAAAAATATTCCAATCAAGAGCTGGTTCGAAACAGAATTATCATCCCCTAAGTAGCTCGTCGGAATTCTTCAAAAGACCATTACCTACGCGACTGTCACATGAATGCCCATGTGGGGTACGCCGAAATGAACCGAGCATTCAAGCGCGAACTAATTCCGGCAGCATGATTGCGAAAAACAGGCGGAGTCCCAGGTAAATGAAAACTGAAGAAAAAAAAATCGAACGTTGTGAAAATCGATAGTTCCGTATCCACCTTACAGAAAGAAAGTTCCATTCAAAGAAGTCGAGCTAGGGGTTATTCTCAATGTTAATTTTCTCCAATACAATTGATGATACTTTAGGGAGCAAACTGATCAAAATAATTGTTTATTCAATAATCCCTGACTTTTCTGTCGTGAAAGGGTTTTCGAATGAAATCGAGTGAAAGAAGGGTTTATATTAAATAATGCATTTTCAAGTAACCAAGTTAAAAAAATAAAAATAAAAGGGCTACTGTATTGAGCAGCGCAATTAAAAATGATCACGCCCAGGCTCGAACTGGGGACCTTCTGCGTGTGAAGCAGACGTCGTAACCAACTAGACCACGCGACCATTTATGAATTTTCTCCGCTTTAGTGATTTAAGTTTACTATATAGATTATAAACAATGACTATTTCATGCAGGATTTTGCTTTTTCAAAGCAAAAAGTCAAAAAAAAAAAGCTAAGAAAAAAGCAGGAATTCTCTCAGAATTAATGCTAGTACCTTCTATTTCTCTCCAATCAATTAGTTGTATCATTCAAAAAAATGAATATCACTCACTTAAAATATAAGTAATGATTATCCAGAGTTTTTTGTATTACCTATTGGATAAATGTTCGAATTGGCGAGGAAAGCTACTCATTACAAGTAGCTTCATTTTAAACCCAGAATTCTTGCGTGAATTTCTCTGAAAATATAACTAATAACACGCTTACTAATCTCTTGATCATTAATATAAAGACTGGTAGGCCTTTATTCCCAAAGTTCTATCAGCCGTTACCAATCGGATTTGCTCAAAATATAAGTCATTTTATATTTATATATAATTTTTTCCTGTAGTAAGATTTTTTTCTTTAAAAACAAAAAAAATTAAGTCCTCATGATAAAAATATTCATAAGGTTGAGGTTTATGAAGAGATATTGAGTGGTTATCGGAACGCGTTTAGGGTGCAAAAATAAGAACGAGGTTAGACGTACCCGGCATAATTAAATGGTAGCGTGATTCGAAAAATGGGATCAAATTGCTGAAGTGCCTTTACCTTGAGCTCGTCCCGTCATATGAATGAATAGTTGAATTTTCTTAGAAAAAGAAAAACTTGAAAGTTATGAACTATCTGCTGAATATTTCGAAAATTACAATTTGTTTTTTGAAATCGGCGAAATAATTTTCAACAATTCGTGAAACCAAAAAAAAAGAGATAGGCAAGAAATGCTTCCAGATCTAGAAATGTGATATTATCTTCAGCCAAAAACTTAAGTAACGAAGAGTTAATATTTTAACAAATTGTTAGGTCTCTCTCGTATTCATTTGCATTTATTAAAATTTGCATCACCTCCCACCTGTGATCGGGATCCGAATGCGGTAAGAACGCGGAATTTCGACCTTATCGCTCAGCGCGGTGCAGGATATTTGATTTTCGTTAAAAGGAGGTCGCGGGTTGGACCTTCTTTTGAGAAATAGACTTTAGCATTAGGAACTGTGAATTATTTACACATGAATCAAGGATTAATCAAGGACCCTTCTACGGGAGCCGCTGGTATAATTGCGTCAGAAATTGCTGATAATGATCACATTATTGACAAGAACGCGCCTTCTGCCAATTATTATGGCTCGACAGAATTAGCCGGTAGTGAAAACACTGATGCGGATAACGTCGGAGGAGCTTTACCTAAGGCACAGTTCTATACCTTAATTGCCAGTATTTATATGGCCAGTTTTTTGGCAGCTCTAGACACAACTGTTGTGACGACTCTATTGACTGTGATTGCGTCGGATTTAAATGCCGTGGAGAACATCAGTTGGATTGCAACAGCATACCTTTTATCGTGTTCAGCATTTCAGCCAATTTACGGCAAATTGTCCGATATTTTTGGAAGAAAAATCTTACTCTTGATCTGCTGTTTCTTGTTTGCCGTGGGGTGCTGTATATGTGTCACTGACTCTCTTATTCTTTTAGTCGTTGGGCGTTTTGTAACTGGTTGTGGTGGGTCGGGGTTGACTACATTAGGCACCATTGTAATGTCAGACTTGATTCCACTTAGGGAAAGAGGGCTTTACCAAGGGCTAGCTAATATTTGTTTCGGTTTAGGCGCTGCTTCAGGCGGTATTGTGGGAGGTCTTGTTGCTGATGCATTTGGGTGGAAATGGGTCTTTATTTTCCAGGTACCCCTCGCAATTATCGTTGGATTGGCGATATTTACCTTCCTCAATTTACCTGAAGGATCCCCAGGCTTGGGTGCTACTGGATCAGAGTTCTCCGAGAAATTGAAGCGCGTTGACTTCCTAGGCGCGTTTCTTCTAGTCTCGTCCCTCATGATCGTTCTCACGACTGCGTCAATGGGAGGCACACAATTTGAGTATTCTTCGAAGACCTTCATTGGACTTGTACTTCTTTCTGGAATACTTCTTTCTCTGTTCATTTACACAGAGTGCTATATTTCCAATGAACCAATCATCCCCATGGAAGTCATGACAGAAAGAACTGTGTTGGCTTCTTCACTTGCGAATTGGTTTTACACTATGGGAGTATTTTCTTATTTGTTTTTTGTTCCATTGTTTTTTCAGACAGTCATGGGGCTTACAGCTACACAGAGTGGGGAAAGAACCATACCAAATTTTTTCGCGGTCTCTCTTGGTTCAGTTGGCGCAGGTCTTTACATGAAAAAGACCGGCCGCTACTATTTTCTTACAGTTATGGTGGGTATCGTATCCTTATTAGGAATGATAAGAGTATTGTCATTATCGCCTAACTCATCAGTGTTTACTCAATTCACCGTTTTGATACCTCCTGGTTTTGGATACTCGTGTATTTTGACAGTTACATTGCTTTCACTCATTGCCGCAGTTCCAATGAAGTATCAAGCATGTACCACCTCTATTCAATACACCTTCAGAGCGACAGGGTCTACAATTGGCGTGTCGATTGCTAGTGCTATTTTTCAAGATTTAGTGAGAAAGAACTTGTCTCGTAATGTTCATGAGGTCATATCAGATCGCAAATTGGCAGAGAAGATCATAAAGAAGGCCCTTGAAAATACAAACTATTTATGGGAGGCCCCAGAGTCAGTGAAAAGTGGAATTAGACAGGCCTATCAGATAGGGTGCAAAGGCACATTCATCTTCAGCACAGTTACTATTGCTTTAGGATACGCTTCATCATTATTTATGAAAGAGCATGTCCTCCACAAGTCAATGAGTAGAGAATAATTCCTGAGCTATTATATATTTATACAGTCAGTATCTCGTTAATACTAGACATTCAATATTCATCTTGTGATACCTGTTCGAGAGAGAATTTGTGATTAATTCCGCCCGACAAAAAAAGGTTTGTGTTTTCATCATCAGTATTCTCATGCTGTGTGGATACATTGCCGGTGTAAAAATTTGAGTTGTTTGAATTTAACAATGGCGAGCTCTCAGCCCCACCAGGAGCTTTGGAATTCAAAGTAAATCTCGAGACCTCACTATTCATTTGAGTTAGGTTTGAATGAGGTTTTTTCCTCCAAAATGCAATTTTTGGAGACAAAGGCGAGCGAACCCCAATATCATGACGTAGGAGAGCATGAGCAGAGGATGAGCTTAGGTAAGGAGAAAGCATTGGACTCAAAACTTCATCATCGTGAATTGCGACCTCTAGGGTTTCTTCTATCACCTCTTCAATGAGCTCATTCTCAGAGCTGATATTTATGTTAATCAAAACGACTGAAACCAAGATGCAAACAACGCCGAAGCCATAAATAAATAGCTTTGAGGAAGAGGAATTATTCTCCTTTGAAAAGTCAAGTATGATGAAATCCACGAAGATTGTGATGGGTATTGATGATGTCAATGCTAAGCTAGTGACAAGTGGACTTGTGAGTAGCATGGCCAAAATGGTCACGTAGTCAGATGTGACTGAAAACAATGCATTAATAGAGATCATGACTAAAACAGAAGAGTCCGATGGTAGTTGAAATTTTTCAATGCCAAAAAAATCTGCAATAAAAAGAATTGGAATGCCGATGATAATGGTGAAGACTCCTACCCAGCCAAATAACTCTCGCTCATTGGTCGTTCTATCACCTGTACCACATTTTACTTTCATATTGAGTAAATATAAAGCGTAGAAGAAAGCGCCAACCAAAGCTAAAAAGTTGCCATAGAGTGGATTTTTAGGTTCAAATTTATTATCGCTTCCTCCAGTCAAGTCTTTTCCTCCCAAATTAATGAGAAGAACACCCATCAAGCTACTTATAACACATATAAGTTTCTTGACCAGGAACTTATCAATTTTCAAAACCACACCCAAACACAATGTAAAAAAGGTTGTAGTCGACCCTAAAATAGTCAGATTTGAAGCTGAAGTATACTTTAATGACATTAAAGCCATCAGATTGTAAAATAAATAGATGACTGATATTTGCAAAGCTAACAGCACAACCTCGTATCGACTCAAAGACTTGGGCTCCCTATGTTGTCTGTTGCGAGAAATCAGACGGGCAGGAGACTTTGTAATCACACGGTTATCGATTTCCAAATCAGAAGTCGAGAGTAAAGGGGAAGAGTTTGGAAATGAATGGGATGGCTGTTTCATCGAGTGAATTACAAAGGAAACCACATTGGGAGCAAAATTCAAAACAAAACATGATCCAGTAAGGACGGCCAAAAAGATTGGTTTCTGGAATTCATCACCCTTTAGTACAGTATTGACTAACTCTAGTCCGACAATCCATGTGACTATCGCAACTATCAAAAGAATGACGCCTAGCTTGAAATTCTTGTTTTCCTGTTCATTGATAACATCAATCACCTCATCAACACTGCTTAATAGACGACTAGCAATTTCTTGTGCTTTCACTCTAGGAGAGAGTAAAGCAGACGTGTTTGAATCGGAGCGTGTTCTCGGCATATTAGCCAAAAATTGAATAAATTAATCTTGAGGTTGATTTTCGGAAGGGGTACAGGAGATAGATAAGCAAAATATAATTCCGCGGTTCTTCTTTAGTCGCAAGCGCGCTCCTCGCAAGAACTTAGAACGGAATTTTGAAGGCCATAGTCTCTCCTTGTGCACATGATTTACCATGAAAAGGCTAAAATAAGCATTAAACTATGTAAAATCTCTATGTACTCAAAAATTCGGTAAGGCCATTCATTGTTTCCAACCATACGTGGCAGCCAAGCGCTTGTCCAAGTGCTCTTTTGCTGTGATAGGAACGACATCCTTGTTGGCACCTCTGTTTTTAATATCTCTGATGAAAGGACTCGGAACAGGCTCCAACAAGGTAGCATCATTCGGGTGACTGAAGAATACAGTCGAATACCGGTCTTGCCCACTTCTCTGCGCCTCTGCAGGAAACTTCACCCTGTGTATGGTCGATTTCAACAATCCACCTGTCCAATATGATAACTGATCTGCAATATTAACAATAATCGGAGGAGCATCATTAGAGTTTTCGGATGGCACAAACGGAACAGGCTCCCAAGTTTTGCTCACTGGAGAGTAAATTTCTAATCCCTCTTGGTTCTCTTGTTGAAATAATAAGGTCATGGACCCGTAGTCTGTATGTGCACCAGCTCTGATAACAGATTCCGGGTTAAGTGATTTTTGTCCCGGATAATGCAAAAGCCTGAAAGTTGATCCGGATGCCATCTGCGGATTATACTTGGAAGTAAACCAATCAATTCCTTTGACATCAGTGTCTTCAATCTTCAATCCGAGGGCAAGAATGCGAAGAATTTTGATCGATAAATCGTAAAGTTTGAGAATAGTTGACGTCAAAATTCTATTTCTAGAGGGATCATCGTGAAACCAATCAGGAAGAGGCTTCTTTGATTTCCCTGTTTTGAAATCCAAAGAGCAAACATTCAAAGCCTCTTTTGGGTCACCCGCTTTTTGTGTTGTAGGGTCCAAATTCTCCCCGCCATAATTAGTATAGCCGTGGTTAGACTCGTCAATAGGGTATTTTTCTTTGTATTCAGGTGGCAACTGAAAAAAGTCTTTCGAGAGCGCAAAAATCTCAGATACTTCTTCTGCAGAAAAGCCGTGTCCCTCAACAAACAAAAATCCTTGAGATGTTGCAGCGTTCAAAAGTTCAGCCGCGGTAGCTTCATTGATTTCGCTAATATTTACTACTTTTAAGGGGTTTTTTGAGATCGTCATGGCTATATCTTATAGAATGCAAAAGCTCTTCGTCCCTGAATTTTATTTTTACGAATCGCAAAGCGCAAATTAGGCTTTGACTCTGATCATACAGGCACGGAATTATTACCTCTTTTGTAAGTCCTCGTGTGCAACCGTGAATGCAGTGCTCCCGGAAGCAGTTCCTCAATACAATGGCCGATTTGTATGAACTTAATTGGAAAATAATTGAAGACATTTCTCTTAGATACCCGTCTTCACCTACAATAATATTAGCCATAATGTGCCACACCAAGCATAAGTTGACGGCGGCATCCGTTAGGTCCCTGCATGCATAAAAGACGAAACAAAGTTACTAAAAAACTACCCGAGCTTTCTCTTTTTTTTTTTTTTTTTTTTTTTTTTTTTTTTTTTTTTTTTTTTTTTTTTTTTTTTTTTTTTTTTTTTTTTTTTTTTTTTTTTTTTTTTTTTTTTTGCCTTCTGTTTCATCATTTTTCTTCTGTTCGTAAGAATTTCAGATGCAAATGTGAACAGGTATTTTTTTTTTACCCTTCCAATCGCCTCAACGATCTTTTCTGATGATGATTTTGTTGAAAGTTCCTCTGCGTGCAAGAAACAATTAAATGTGCCGTACTGTATAACGCGCACCGTTGGTTTTATTCGAAACGCGTCTCCAACACACAAGTAAAGCAAAAACAAATTGCGCTAAAATGAAGACAAACGTAAATGTCGTCGAAGACGTACCTCTGGTAAAGGTCAACTTGGTTCCTTGTAAAATTCAATATTCAGGTCCTTCAAACACGGAAGAATTTTTCACAGCCTCGAAAAAGCAGGAAATATGGCAGGAATCGGATGTTGTGACTGCTAATTTTAGAGGATTGAAACTTATTGGGGAAAACGTTGAGCTTGAAAACAAAATTGGTTATATTTGCAATAGTACAGAAATACTGAAGGTGAATCCGGAAGAACCCGAGAAAATCGAAACGTTAAAAGAACTTAAACCAGTGGCAAAATTTGAGAAAATCACGGTTTACGGCCATGACGCGAAACCATCTGAAAATAACAAATGGAAAATGTTGAGTGAATGGGATGCTGTTTCAAATGCTATTCACATCTAGGTCTTTTGTTTGGGGGCTCGTGTAAAAGCTTGAAGGTCATGAATATTCCCTCTTGAATGAGGACGGCGCCATCCGTCGAACCCCCTGCAATAGCGGAGGTGTTGTGGACGAGATTTTCAATCAATTTGTCCGAAATACCCTGTGAATCCTTGGGGATCCAAACTGTTGGCTTCTCATAGCTGTAACATGGGTGGAAATACAACATGTCCCGTCGGGATTCTTCATGTGACGTCCCGCTGATCTCTCCCTCGACGGCCGTTGAATCTTCACTCAATTGCGGAAAGTAGTTGAAGTGTTTTCGAAAGCGGTTATAAGATACAATGTTCCCAAAAATGGTTGCTGCTAGGGCACACGCCATCATCAAGGCTTGGAACTTCATGGGACAGTCGCCATCTTGGTTCTCCAGCGAAACAAAAATACCGATCATGCAGCACTCCAAGCAATAAATTCCAGAATATAAATGAAAGAGTGCTCTCGGATACATCCTTCCATTTGTTTCTGAGTCATTGACGTGACTATACATGTAGTGAAGTGCATGCTTGTAATATAGAAGCATCAATAATAGAATCAAAATCATGAAAACTGAGACTACCGGTGAAATTGTACTGTAAGTTATGCCGATCGCCCCATAAACAGAAAGAGTTGAGTACGATGAGCCCCATTTTACTTTTCTTAATCTGCTCAACCTGTTAAATTTCATTCGGGGAGTTCTATCGGTCCACTTGTAAACGAAAAAATTCATGAATAAATCACTGACCCTCAAAAAGTTACTACCGCATAAGGAGAACGTTTTGACCGATAAGTACTTGAAAAAGAAAACCGAACTTTTCGGGATATTTGCCGCTAACAATATAGGTATCGATGCAGGCTTTTCAACAACCTGGAGCAATACCACAATTAAACTTGTCAGCACCGAGACGACCAAAAATTGTTGTATGAATAAGAAGGCAAAATACCAACCCTGTATATCCAACTCAAGCTCTGCGCCGGTCCAGTTGCCCTTAAAAGATAGTAAAACACGGAAGACCTTTAATTGAATTGTCGTTACCATACTCAATAAGAGTGTTGGCAATAAACTGGAGAAAACTGTCTTTATCTCCTCAGGTAACCTGCTCAAAAAGCCCATGAAGGGAAGTAACTGGGTTATTAATGGAATTTGAGAAAATAAGGTAATAAGAGAAACTGGGATAACGTAAAGGCATATAATGACAACCAATAACACGATAAAGAAATATTTTTCGGCCAAGATTACCCAAGTGTCTTTCCGTGCCAAATTCTCCCATATTATATCTTCGTGATTAACTTCGATTATGCTTTCGTTGAGACAACCGAAGGACAGTGATAAAAGTATTTGATGCGCCATGTAAGCAGACTCCTGTGTTCGAAACATTAAAAACACCTTATTTTGCTTGATGTAATTGCCGGTAGCAATGTCGTCAACTCTTTTCATGAGTGCTTCCAGGGTACGCGAGAGGGTTGTGATGCACCATTGATCAATAGAAGATGGCTTTTGTAATGCTACTATTCTCAAATACCCAGGGAGCCGGACAGCAATAAATCTACTGAAAACAGGTATGGATATCAAAGGTAAAAATATTGGGGGGTAAAAGAGGTCAGAGTTTTCATTTAAAGGGTCCGAAGGCTGCTTTGAACTTTTAAGGATCCTCATCTGTTTGTTCTCTAGTATATTCAAAGCTTCGACCCCTTTTTTCCATTGCCACCAAAACTCATAATACTCATCTAATAGCCAAATACGTTCGAGACCACCCGAGAACTGATTAAAGGATTTATGAAGTGTTTCAGGATCGAGTAAATGTTTTGGAACATTTCCCAAAAGTAAGACTTTTGAGGAAGATCTTCCTCTGTGAGCATAAGAATTCAAATAAGAATGTCTTATCTTCGCAATGCTCTGAAACTCGTGAAGAATAAGAAGGTTGAAAAACGCAATTGTTCCCAAGGAGCAAACAAAGTGAAAGTTTAGTCTATTCACTTTACTCATAGCTATATTGGATATACTCAAGCGGTCCAATCCTTTTGCCTGAAAGTTTATTGTGGATCCAGTAAAATTGATTGGAAGGAGAATAATCAAGTTAAGAATACCACAAGATGCAAAAAACACCAATAAAAGATTCAAAAACCGGAGAAAGAAGTAAGTGTCCAAGCCCATTGATAAGAAGCAGTTAATATCGTAATTCCAAGAAGGCTTTATCCAATCAAAAAATCCTTGCGGAAGTAGTTCCATTCTTTCTCCTTCAGGTGTACAAAAACATCTTGGCTGGTAAATGTATATACATATTGCTCTTAAGTAGCAGAAGAGAAAAATTTCGATCAAACAGATACACAAAGAAGTCATCAAGTGCTTTAGAAGCACACTCACATCCGTTCCGTACGATGTATGAGCGGAACCCGTTTGATCATTGTTTAGGAAGCCTACAAATATTTCAGGATCAACAAAAAACTTTAAGAATGAATATAGAAGTGACGAGTAGTTATTTTGAAAGATATACTCTGATAAGTTCAGAGTTGACATCATTGAGAAAAATTCAATAAACGGCTGTTTTGATTCTTGGGTGTTTTTTGCGGAAAAAGAAAAATAATAACGGGACAAGCTCAACACTCAGTCCCTCGCTCTAAACGCCACTTCTTTAGGAAGCTTGAAAGTGACACAAAACATAGGTTTTGTAGGCGCAACTTTCCGCACCAAATGGAAATGGAATTCCTCGAAAGGAGCAGGAAAGTCAATAAATTTGACTATCCGCGAATGAACTCTTCTGTGAAGTTCCTCTAACGATGGTTCTGGTTCATCTGCAGAAAACTTTTCGAAACAATGTACGTTAATTATAGGGAGCTTGAAATTTGGATCGCTATTAGCGATCTTTTCAACTTCTTTGTCTCGCGTGTACAAACCGATAAATTCATCCAAAAATGTCAAGGCAGAGTCGGGTAAATTCATGACATAATTAGTAATAAACTTAGGTATTTCGGTGGTTGAAAGCTCGACTGTTTTCTCAGTCATTGTTTGTTTTGTTTCCGAATCAACTTTACGACGTTTGATTGTCTTTTGTTTTTCAATCTTTCCCACAGAGTTCGCCCAATCCAATATCATAGAAGGCGATTTTTTGATGAACTCTCTGCCATCCAAATTATTTGGCTTTACAAAATCTTGAACATTGTTGAGCTTTATGTTTTCCTGAAGAAATTTGAAAGACTCTGGATTCAAGTCGTTTGCTAAAACCACAGCATTTTTGCGACCGGCAGGAACCGCGAATGGCCCAACGCCTGCGAAGACATCAGCTACAACCTCTCCTGGTTGAAATTGGGAGATAAGCCTATCGTGCTCTGTGCTTAACCGCAGATTCCAGTAGACGGAGCTAAAATCAAAGCGAAATTTACACCCACTCTCACTTTGTTCTACTATGAAATCATCTTTCCCGGCAAGCACCTTCATTTTAAATGTTCTGAATTTGGTGTCGATCGAGTCCAACTTATCCACGACAGTTTCAATTTTAGAATTTTTGTCTAAGATAACCTGTCCGATCAAAGAGCCGTACTCTTTAAATTCATTGCGCAAATTCAAGTGGGCAATATGACCTGCTTGTGCAAATCCGGAAGGAACCTCGTTAGTTAAATGCTCGGGCAAAACCGCATGCAAGATATCGTCGGCCTTCCAAAAAGAGTAGTCGAGTTTTAGTGTGTATGGAAGAACTTCTATATTATACTCCTCGATTTTTTCCAAAGCAGCACTGGACAATTTATCTTTATAGTTGTCCACATTATCAATATTGTCCCTTAATAAAACACCTTTTGTTCCGTTCACAGATACTATATGTTTCACACCAGGCATAAGGAGAAAGTCGCCTTTGCAAGCTTTGACGAAGTCACCTAAGAACTTGGGATTAGGGAAGGCTGCCACCAAAAGAGGAACCTCCTTTTGGAAGAAAGACCTGTCTAATACCCTCATTTCCCGGTTGACCGGAGGACTAAATTTATTCAGCGCACTCATTATTGCTCTGCGTTCAGTAATATTTGAAAAAGTGAGTGTCCGTATGTGAGTGAGTGTAGCGTTAGCTAAAATCTTGAAATTAAGTCTGCCAAATATATTTTTCATCCACAGGCGGAATTATTTTTCACAACAGAACTCGTTTTTCCAGTGACAATGAACCGGGAATGAGCATTTGCGAGTTTTCCCATCGCGCACTGCACATGAATGGACAGACTCATAAATAGTGAATACTTTGCACAACTCTTTCCACTATAAGCAACATGAATTCTGTCATTAGTATAACCAGACCAGCAAAATCTGAGTTATTTGAGAACCGTGATTTTTCCGATATTGACACAGATGGCGAGGAAGCGGTTGAATTCTCTTCACAACGGCAAAAAAATGACCAAAATATTTCGATTGTCACTCCGGGGGAGCTTGTCACCGATGACCCAACCTGGATGAAAGGACATGGCACATATTTCTTAGAAAACCAAACATTCTCTTCTGTTGCTGGAAATGTTTCCCGAGTGAACAGACTTCTAAGTGTGATCCCTCTCAGAGGCAGATACGAGGCAGAGACAGGTGATCACGTGGTGGGAAGAATTACCGAGGTTGGCCAGAAGCGGTGGAAAGTTGATATCGGATGTAAACAAGACGCCGTCTTGATGCTTGGATCTGTGAATTTACCAGGTGGTGTATTAAGAAGAAAATCTGAGAGCGACGAGTTACAAATGAGGAACTTCTTGAAAGAAGGTGACCTTCTAAATGCCGAAGTGCAGAGTGTCTTTAGTAATGGCATGGCCTCCTTACACACGAGATCACTTAAGTATGGGAAATTGAGAAACGGAATTTACTTGAAGGTTCCCTCCAGCTTGATCATCAAGCAGAAAAACCATACATACAATTTGCCTGGTAATGTAAGTATCATTCTCGGGGTGAATGGTTATATCTGGTTGAGCAAAACGGGTACAATTTCTGGGTCTGGAAATTTGAGTTCAGCAACAAACAAGGCCCAAAGTTCGTTGTCCTCGAAAGGAAACTACAATCCTGGCCAAGGAAGCATGTCGATTACCAGATTGGAAGAAGAAAGCTCATGGGAAATCTACAGCGATAAAAATGATACCGATATCACTGAGAGTATCCGCAATACTATTACAAGATATTACAATGTTATTAAAGCTCTATGTGCATGCGAATTGGGTATCAACGAACAAAGAATCCGCATGGCATATGACGCTAGTATGATGTATTCTGATGCTAGCGAGCTTATCGGAAAAGAGGCACAGGAATCGATTTGCAACGATGTGATCACCTCGGAAAAATTGAGAGGAATTAACGATGCTTAAATTTGAGAATGATATGGGGCTAAGAATTTGTATATTTGCCGAATAATTTATTTTTCAGCTGTAACGTAGGTTCATCACAAGAATTTTTTTTTGTGATTATTAATGATTCTAAAGAAACTTTCTTCTTTTAAGAAAGAAACGAATATATGCGAGTTGAGCCAAACCAAAGACAAATATGGTGGCGATCACAATCAAAGATGTGCGGGTAAATAATTCGAAAATGGACTCATTAACGTTTCTTAACTCACTTTCTAGCGACTTCAAAGTTTGAAGTGTGCCTTCAGATGACTTCAATTCCTCGCTCACTTCGTTCAACAGAGTCTGAAAAAAATTAACAGCTTCGTTGAAGTCACTTTCGGTGAAATCACGATTAGAATTTGAGACCCCGGTCTCCTTCTCCGTATCAGAACTTGAAGGACGAGTAAAATATTTCGCATAGTTATTATAATTAGTTTGCCTTAAGGTCGTGATATTCCGTATGCGCACATCGAGATATACATCTCTGGATCTTTTTTGGAAGCTCCATGATTTATCGAAGTACACATTATCGAAACAAATATGTATCTGTGATTTGCTTGAAATTGAAGGGTCTTCTTCGCCCTTTAAACTTCTCCGGTTTGCTAGTTTTATTAGTTGATTTGGATCTGTGGGCTCAATTTGAATTGGATTGTTAAGATTCGTGAATATAATGGAATACTCGCCCGATAAATCCTTCACTCTGCGTAGCGTGCTATCTTCCGAGTCAAAAACCCGAAGATTCAATTGCTGTGAGGATAGCTTGTCCCCGCTTTTCACATCCAACATAATAATATCATCTTTTGATGTGGAGTAGCTGACACAGTTCACCAAATTTGACAATGACGAGTATTGTTTTTTACTACCGGTAGCAACTGGGGGTATTGACATTCCTATTGCCATAACTTTGAGAATAAGAGTTGAAAAAATTGCAAACGCCAAAAACGATTCCAGCTTCATTTTCGGAACGTTAGGAATGTTGATGAGGATTTTGTGGTGAGGATGAAATTGATTTGATCTCAGCTTTGAAGTTGGCAACAGGAGTCCCACACGACAAAAGAATATATAATCTATTGGTGAAACAGGAATTATTGACCAGTAATTCAGACTATAATAAGTGTTTTTGGATTCCTAGCAAAATATCCTCGGCATTGGGGTACCTTTCTAGTCAAGAAAAGTCTTTCACGCCGCGTTGTCTGGGGTTTTTTCTTTCCATTCCATACATACTGCACCAGAAAGAACGCGGGTCTCTTCATGCATGCGGGCGAGACCCCCACCTAGCCACGTTATAATAATCCGTTTATTTATAGCGGATAGTACGGCAATAATACTTCAAAAGAATAAACTAGGAAAAAGACGTATTCGAGAAACTTTACATCTTCAGCTCGAAATTGAAGATCACTCGGAAATGCCAAGTTTGCTTAAATACTTATTTAAGGCAAACACGGTTGAAGGGTTTAGTTCGCGTGTTTTTTTTTTTTTTTTTTTATTTTTTTTTTTTAAGTTAATTAAATTCGACGAGATGACGGATCGATCTAAGATCAAACTTGAACAAATCCGACCAAAGAACGGCGACGAGAGCTTTGCTAAATCACATTCATTTCTAAGGTTCTTATGTGCTGGTTCTTTACGTGCCAATCGTGGATGAAAACATGTGGCTGATCACAGCGACTGCTACGTGGCAAAATCCAACAAACAGCCAAAAAAAAAAAAAAAAAAAAAAAAAAAAAAAAAAAAAAAAAAAAAAAAAAAAAAAAAAAAAAAAAAAAAAAAAAAAAAAAAAAAAAAAAAAAAAAAAAAAAAAAAAAAAAAAAAAAGGGCGTTCACCTCCACATTTCTGAAGGGACGAAACTTCCTCGAAAATTCCAAGACATTGAAAAGTTATTTTCAACGTCACATTATTCGATAAAAACTTTATCCCTGACGTATAGTCTACATACGATTTTGCGATTTTAGCCCTCAAGTAGTCTCAATTAAACCCAATAATTGACCATTCGTCTTCTGGTGTCTGGATCATGGAATGTGTTTCTGTGCACTTTGTGTTCCCCACGCCCTCGGGAAGAAAGCCTAACTTGCTCAGGCAAGCGTCACCAGAAGTTGATTGCGATGTCACGTGAATGAGGAGCAGGGAAAATAGGCTTGAACCAGGACAAATATATCTACAGGTCTCCCTAATTAGCATCTCACAAAAAAATAGTGAAACCGAACTTCCCACGAAAACTATCGCATCTTTCAAACCCATTTCATCATCAATTGAATCGAAGTATCTCAGCGAGCGACATGTCGTCCCAACTCAATGCTTCATTGTTTCGTCTCAAGCTTCTAGATGCGTTAAGAGCCGGCGACGAGTCTAAGGTGAATTCTCTAATTCAACATTTGAAAACCGTAGATTCTACTGTTGATACAAGCGAGTTAATTAAACTTAGAGAGACCATTCTTCATTACGCCGTGCAGGTTGCGCCTTTGAATTTGATTCAGGCTTTAATCGAGAACAAGGAATATGACCTCGATATAAATGCACAAGATTCAGACGGAAATACACCACTTCATTTAGCTGTCATTGCTTCCCGGTTCCACGTCGTCAAATACTTGATGGGGTTGCCTTTCATAAACGACACTGTTTTGAATGATCAAAAAATCCAACCGGTAGAGCTCGCAAAAGATGCCAATATAGCGCAGTTGATGCAATATGAGCGTGCAAAGTTTGTGGAGCGGTCGGCAACTGAATTACGCCAATTCTTTAGTCAACGATCATTTGACGGTTTGGAAAATCTTCTCGTCAATAACCCAAGGGCATCCGAGTTATTGGACATCAACGGAGCAGATCCTGAAACAGGGAACACGGTTTTACATGAATTCATTCGCAAAGAGGATCTACAAATGTGTGAGTGGATTCTCAAACATGGAGGTGATCCTTTTAAGAGAGACAAGCGTGGGAAACTTCCCATCGACTTAGTCTCAAGCAAAGCTGATCCAATCAGAAAACTCTTGAAGAATGCAAGCAAGGATCAAAATATGATGGACCCAACAAATACGTCTGGTAATGTATCAGCACCAGGGTCCACGCCAACATATAAAGGATACTTGCGAAAATGGACCAATTTTGCCTCTGGCTACAAATTGCGTTACTTTGTCTTGGATCAGTACGGCATCTTGTCCTATTATACCAATCAAAGTGATACAAACAACGCTTGTAGAGGTTCATTAAATCTTGGTTATGCAACATTGCACTTGGACTCTTCGGAAAAGTTGAAATTCGAGATAATTGGAAAGAATGGAATCAAATGGCACCTCAAGGCGAACCATCCGGTAGAGACAAATCGTTGGGTCTGGACTTTGCAAAATGCTATTACAATCTCCAAAGACATGATTCGGCAAAAGACCAACTCAAATATTTCAAAAAGAGTGTCAATGGATAGTAACGTTGAGCCTTCTCAAGAGGATACGCCTCCCGTCGACGAAGAAAAGAGAAAGAGGTTACTTCATATCCCCGGACGCAAGCGTCTGCACAAGAAGACCCCGAGTCAAGTTTCTATTTCCTCTTTCACTGGCTCAGAGGCTGAAGATAATGCTAGTTTGAATTCCTTTGAATCAACCCCTGTTTCCAAACCGCTTGCACCTCTGGGAAATCTCCCTCAAATTAACGAGAAGAGGCAATCGATGAATGAAACACGTATGAGCCTTGATACTGGTGGCGAAGATTTTGATTATGATCTCGAGGATAGTGTCTTCTCTGACGCAGATTCAATTAACCTAGAATCTGCCGAGAACAAGGCTTCAAACGAGCAAGTGGCTGCCACGAAGGGTTCTATTCTTATTGAAGTCGTCAGTCTTCAGCAGCTATTCAAGGCATTAGGAGCAAAAGCAGAAGATGGAGTATTGGAGGAGGAAACATATAGTGTCGGTTTACGGACGTTAAACAACATTCGTAGCTTGATCGAACTGTATAACTCCTCGGTGCAAATTCGGGAGGCAAGACTTTTGAAAAAAATTGAGAGACAACAGGAGGTGAACAAACTATGGGAGACCTCGATCAGACAGTTGGAAGATGAAATTCAAAGGCACGAACAAACTTTGGCGCAATACGAAGGAAAGAAATACAAATTAAGAAAACTTCTCGAATCAAAAGGCATTTCTACTCCACAAGTCAACAATGATTTTGCTGCTGGAGTCATTAATAAAAACGCACCAGACGCAGCCACTACTTCGGCTCCAGCTTCAACTCAAGACGATGGTGACTCGCAGTTATTAAATGACTTTCTATATGATTCTGAGGATGAATTCTTTGACGCAGATGATTTCGAAGATACGCAAGATGGTGGACAGGATACATTGGTGGATTCTGGCAAACTTTCGAAAGAAATTAACCCTCAAGATACTCAGGATGGGGAGAGACTCCCAATTGAGGAAGCTAGCTCTTCAGGCCTCACTAAAGCACAAGGTCTTAAGGAAAAGGTAATCATTGATGAGGGCTCGTTTTTAGGGTATGAATTAGCCCCAAGAACAAAATTATCGATGGATAAAGATAACCGCCCGAAGGTCGGCTTGTGGGGAATTGTTAAATCGATGGTAGGACAAGATATGACGAAAATGTCCTTACCGGTGTCCTTCAATGAATGCACGTCTTTGCTTCAAAGATTGGCTGAGGATATCGAATATAACGATCTTTTAAGCAAAGCCGCAGCAATCGAAGATTCTACTTTGAGAATGGTATATGTAGCGGCTTTCGCTGCATCTGAATATTCTTCTACTATCAATCGAATTGCTAAGCCATTCAATCCTTTATTGGGCGAAACATTTGAGTATTGCAGAAAAGATCAAGGGTTCCGTATGATCTCAGAACAAGTGAGCCATCACCCTCCAATCAGTGCTTGTCATGCAGAGTCATCAAAATGGGATTACTACGGTGAGAATGCAGTCAAGTCGCAATTCCGTGGCCGGTCATTTGATTTTCAGCACCTAGGAAAGATGTTTTGTGCTATAAGACCAGATTCAGGAGCTATAACCGAATCTGGTGAGAAAGTTGAAGAAGAGTTGTATAGTTGGAAGAAGGTAAATACTTCGGTTGTGGGAATTATCATTGGTAATCCTACTGTTGACAACTTTGGAGTCATGGAAGTACGCAATCATACAACAGGAGATGTGATCCACGTTGACCTCAAGCAAAGGGGTTGGAAGGCCTCATCTGCGTACCAATTGTCGGGTGTCGTTAATGACAAAGATGGAAAGGCACATTGGGCTATCGGAGGTCACTGGAATTCCAAGATTTTCGCTAAGAAGGTTACCTCAGACTACAATTTGAAGAGAAAAGACCTGTTGGTCGATACGACAGATGGAAGCCTGGATCCAGAAAGCGGGAACAAATTCCTTGTGTGGCAAGTAGCTCCTAGGCCGGATGTTCCCTTCAATTTGACTTCTTTTGCCATCACATTGAATGATATTAATGAGAAACTCAGACCTTGGTTGGCTCCTACTGACACAAGATTAAGACCTGACCAGAGAGCAATGGAAGATGGCAGGTATGATGAAGCCTCTTCAGAAAAGAATAGAGTGGAAGAAAAGCAAAGGGCAGCAAGAAAACAAAGGGAGTTGAAACATGAAAGTTTCAGACCCCAATGGTTTGTAAAACTGACACATCCAGTCACTGGTGACAATTATTGGCATTTCAATGGTCAGTACTGGATTAGAAGAAAGGACAAACAATTAGCAGGGTGTGGAGACATTTTCTAGATGTATCTTTTGCTGTATTAGTAAATACAATTTTGTATCCAGTTATGTATTCTAAGAACTATTATTAAATTTTGTTATCATGCAATTCCCCCACAACGCAATTTATTCGCGCATTTTACCAGGGCTGAGATCCATCTCATCTCTCCGCCAGTCCAGTGCAAAGCTAAAACTGACAATTTTCACACAAAATGGGAAAAAAGTCGAGAAATGGAAACAGCCCTTTGGAAAACGAATCCAATACACCACCAATTCTTGAGATCGGATTCAGTGATCCTCTTTTTTCCACTGCAGCGCACCCTACCCGTCCGATAATAGTGTCCGGTTTGGGAACTGGTCATGTCTTTTGTCATACCTATAATGCCGAGGCCCTTGAAAATTCACTTGCAGCACAAAGAGAGAGTTTTATTTTGAAAGAAAAGACGAACAAAATTCAGCTTTCGCTGCTTAAAAAGAAATGGTGGAGAACAGAAACCGATCACGCTGGTATCGTCAATGATGATGTGCTCGGTGTCAGCTGGAAAACAAGAAGACACAAAGGATCATGCAGGTATGTAATGTTTGATGTTCTTGAGAATGAAGCTGGTGAAAATGTTTTCACGGTCGGGACGGATAACATGTTAAAGAAAGCAAAGACGGAAACAGGTAAAGTTCAGTCGAAAATTGATTTATCCTCTCACTTGCAGGGTACACCCAGAGACGCCATTACAACTTTGTCTATGTCCACTTCACATCCTTTTTTGGTTTCTGGAACGGAGAATGGGCATGTTCTTGTTTTTGACAGCACCAACTTGTCTTCTGGAAAACTCAAGTTTAAACTAGACAGTGTACAAGAAGATGCCGTGAATAAAATTCTTCCCATGCCTAGTGTCTCTCCTTACCATTTTCTTGCCTTGGGATCGACAAAGTTAGCTCATGTCGATATAAGAAAAGGTATTATTACTCAGTCTGATGATCAGGCAGACGAGTTATTATCTATGTGCTATCCGACCGAATTTGTCAATGCGAATAAGAATGATACAGTCATTGTTACCCACGGAGAAGGAGTCATTACGCTTTGGAAGAACTCCAATAACGGCCTCTCTGACCAAATCTCAAGGGTTAAGGTCAATAGAAATGCATCTATTGATGCGGTTATATCTACCATGAATTCTGGAGATGCTGACTTGGTCAATTCGGTATGGTGTGGAGATAGTGATGGCTTCGTGCATAGAGTTGACTACAAGAAGGGAAAAGTTGTTGAAACTAGAGTTCACTCTTCGCTCATGAGTAAATCTGGTGCGGTGGATGAAGTTGGTGGTCTTGACATTGATTACGATTACCGACTTTTGAGTTCCGGAATGGAAGGTTTGAAAATATGGTCAGGGAGAGACTATGAGAATACTGAAATAATGGAAAGTGACAGCGAAAGTGACGACTTTTCGAGTTCCGATGAGATGGAGATGTCTGAATTTGATTCGGATGAGAGCAATTCAGAATCCGATAAAGATCTTGGAGAGGTAGCGAGTGGGGAGTTTGCGGAGTCGAAGTTTTCTCGACTGCTTGAGACATCTCAGAAAAGTCTGGAGTCTGATGATTCAAGTGACCCTGAAGAGGAAAGCATGATTTCCAAGGAAACGCCAATAATCAATAAGAAGAAGCGGAGTGACATGTTTCAAATCCTTCAGAATTCAAAGAATAAGAAGATTGATATCAAAGCAGTCAGTAAGGCTAAGCCAATGAGCGGCGAAAAACGGCAACCAGCCACGAACAAAAATGATAAAGCTACAAAAAAGGGATCTTCTGCTAGTACTATCGCTAAGTTTGATGGTTTGTAGTCGTCTGATTTCGTATCAAGACTCAAACGCTTGTTTCAATTTACAGATACGAATGCCAACTTGATTGCAAATCATTACATCTAAATACTAAACATCAATAGCAATCAGAACGGAAATACGTATTAAGTAGATTTCTTTCGTATAACGTAGTCCCAAATTGTGCCGTGAAAATTCATCTAAAATCGCAAGAAAGACCTCGAGATAGTTACTGGGAGCTTTTCTTGTTTTCACCCTGAAAAAATAGTTCTGCTACTACTTGCTCAATATTTGCGCTGCAACGTCAAATCAACAGCATTTTTTTAAAGTTCTTGACTAGTTCTTGCTTTATTCCAATTTTGAACTCAAAAATTTTCAGATCGAAGAAAATAAATATGATGCAACTGTTGTAAGTAATAATTTCCGTCAATTTGACCCACTTTGTTTCACCAGTGCCAAACTGCGCACACCGTAATTGAGTCCAAGACCGGTTTACTCTTTTCACAAAGTATTATATGATAAAATACAATGATGCAGATATTTCTCTGTTTTATTTTATTATCATTATTATTTCTGGATCATTTTTCTGCGTTATTCTGCGTCATCCAGAACAAAATACTGAAAGATGTGGACTCGAAGCAGAAGCATCAAACGCCACATCACGTACGGGCCGGGCTCTCCCCTCAAAAGACTATATCACGTGATGTGTTATCTTTCCGAACTCAGGCGGAGCGTGTCCCTGAGACGAATCAACAAAACAATTAAGCTGGCAAATGGACTCTCTTAGAGTATCAAACATTGATAATGTTATTATCACAAGGCGTGGGAATCACTTTAGAGGATCTCTTGTCTTGTCTAGGTTCCATTTAGTCTTCTCGTGTAAACAGGAAAAGTCCACAGAGAGGCCCCGAGAAATATGGATTTGCTACCCAATGATTGAGAGAATCTCCAAGTCCAGAGGAAGTTCATGGGGTCAATCGATAATTTCGAATGAGCAAAGTTCGGAAAGTCTGGCTCTTCTGACCTTAGAAAATTTTGACAAATATTCAGCCTCTCACATTCGAATTATTTGCAAAGACTTCACATATTACCTGTTTGATTTCTGCAACGACCTGATCTGTTCCAATGTTTACCAAAAGCTCAGTCAGCTTTTGAATATTACAAAATTAAGCAGTTCAATCAAAGATTTTTATGCTTTTGAGTATCGCCCGAATAATTTTGAAGCAAAGTTGACCATACTGGGATGGACCTTATATGATCCAGAAAAAGAATATAAGCGACAATCTTTGGTCAACCCAGATGATGATCAATCCTTTTGGCGAATAAGCAAAATAAATGAGGGTTATAAATTCTGTTCCTCTTACCCCGAGTTGATCGTTGTACCGTCCTCTGTCTCCGACAGTGTCATACAGCATGCTGGAAAATTTCGATCAAAGCAAAGGATTCCCGCCATAGTATATAAACACGGGGCGAGCGGAAATGGGAACGTGATCGTAAGATGTCTGCAACCCCTTGTGGGGCTTAAATTGCAAAATAGATCTCTTCAGGACGAAAAGTTGATCGAAGAAATTTTCAAATCCCAAAGTTTAGAAAGGGATCAACTGCTTCACATTGATTCTGAACTCAGAGACCAGCCACAAAAGAATTTAATAGTCGATTTGAGACCTATCACGAATGCTATGGCTCAACATGCTTTGGGTGCTGGGACAGAGAATGTTGATAATTATCGTGGGAAATCCTCTCTGGAAAACCCCCGTCCTAGAAGCTTGAGCCACAATGCTCAAGAAACTCAGCTGGTCGATAAAATTTTTTGCAATATTGATAACATTCATGTCATGCGTGAATCATTAGACAAACTTACAAAGGTGCTAAGTGACCTTGATATGAACCCCAATCAAGGAGGGACGGGTGAAGGGCCTGTTTCTGGTACTTCGCTTCAACTGTCATTGACAAAAACACAATGGCTTCATCACCTTTTCCTTATCTTACAGGCAGTCGACCGTATAACAAAGTCTGTTCATTTAAACAATACGAACGTTTTAATTCATTGCTCGGATGGTTGGGACAGAACTTCGCAGGTTTCAGCTTTGGCGCAACTATGCCTTGATCCATATTATAGAACTTACGAAGGTTTTATGGTACTTATAGAAAAAGAATGGCTTAGCTTTGGATTCAAGTTTGCAACCAGAAGTGACCAAGGCGGGTGCATAGGTGCTCTTTTACCAAAGTCTAACAAGGATTCTAGGCAGGATAAAAGGATAAACGACTCGAAATTCCAAAATAGCCCGGGACCCAACGAAATCTCTCCAAGTCTCGAAAATTCGAAACTCGATGGTAGTAACAGCTTCAATGATAGTGGTGTCACCAAAAATTTGATGACCTCATTATTCCAGCGAGCAGCAAGTCATATCAAAAATACTGCGAAGCCTCTGGCATTTGCAGATAATAGGGTTGAAATGTTCCAATCCATTTACTCTGGTAGTAATGAAAGATCCCCCGTTTTCCATCAATTTCTTGATTGCGTTTATCAGATACATCGACAACAGCCATCTAAATTTGAGTTCAACAGCCGGTTCTTAAAGAGATTATTATACCATTCTTACTCGTGCCAATACGGTACTTTTCTATGTGATTCAGAGAAAGATAGGACTGTGGGTCAAAATTTGGAACAGAATACTACCTCCGTATGGGCTTATTTTTTAACGCGCCGAGGAGAATTTACGAATTCGCTTTTTGACAGAACGACCAATTCGAATGTTCTTTTCTTCAATTATTCTGAAGTGAAGTGGTGGTATGAACTTTACGGTCGATCCGATGAAGAAATGAATGGTCTATCTAATTCGCTAGACAAAAAGTTTGCTCAACTAAGAATCAATAAGGACCGGTCTGCTATCAAAGTGTCTCCACTGAATGTTGATGAATCTAGTCAGACCATTGTTTCGAATTCGGAACCATAGCTGTTATAATAGGAAATCATGAATTCTCGCCCATTGTTCATCTGTATCTCTCTGTCTGCTTTTTCTTTTGCTTTTTTCGGCGAGTGTAGACTACTTAGATTTTTTTTCATTAAATTTTCACACACACAAGTAGTATCAATCAGCAATGACACAATATAAATGTCGCAACATTATCTATGCAATCTTATCGCGAAAATCAAATCCGATTCGGATCACGCGGCCATGGTTTCCATTGCGATGTGACGTGCCGTATATAATGGCACACACGCCGCATCACTCTAAAGCGAAAAAAAAAAAATCTCGATACCATACTAGATGAAGAAGATTGCGTGTCAGATTAATGCCATAAAGTGCTACTCAACTCTTTCGAGCGGAATTCGCGGAGTTGATGGCCGACTTCCTTCTACATTTTGCAAAAGTCGAGAGAGAGAAGACACAGCTATAGCCCTAACTGATCCATTTTCAATTTATCAAAGCTATGTTCGACTGGGAAAACTAGCTAAAGACGAATCTCAACTACGCATAATGAAGGAATTTCAGAAACTCTACCAAAGGTTGATCAACTACGAACCCGATAGTCAGATAGACGTGAAAAAATCTCTTTTATTGCGAAAACTCGAAATTATTCATGCTGAGGAGCAAAGGAGTATAAAGTGCCTTGAAAGTGAACCAATACATAAGTTCAAGCTGTGGTTTCGCAGAGATATTGAGGTGCGAAAACGAGAAATTGTGAGATACATGACTGATGAAGAAGAGCTTCACAACATATCTTCGCCTCATGGTTTATTGGTAAATGGCGAAGTTGGCTGTGGTAAGTCTATGTTAATGGACATATTTGCAGCCAGTTTACCATATGATTCCAAGATGAGATGGCATTACAATAGCTTCATTTTGTGGGTTTTTGGAGAGATAAACAAAATACAAAAAGAAAGGTTGCTTACTGCTTCGGTGAGCCAGAAACACAAATTCACCATGGAAAATGAATTCATTTTATTTGAGATTGCCCAAAAGATGATTGAAAGAAGTACCGTCTTTATGCTAGATGAGTTCATGTTACCCGATGTAGCTTCAGCTCAAATAGTTAGAATTTTGTTCACGTACTACTTCAAGCTAGGTGGTGTTTTGGTGGCTACTTCAAACAAGTTACCAGAAGAACTCTACCTGTCTGGCTTCAATAAGTCCCGATTTAAATCATTTGTGGGAATTCTCCATAGTCGGTGCATTGCCGTCGATATGGGTTCGAAATTCGACTACAGACGCCATTTCGCTCTGAAATCCTCCACAAAAATGCATATCATCATCAAGAAAAATAATCCAAATCATAATCAAGAGTGGAAGAATCTCATCGAATCCAAGGCTTTGGGCACAGAAGCCTACAATCATAATCTAAGCTTAAGTATTGACGGTATCGAATGGAAGAAAGAAGCAATTTGCGTGTACAACCGGAAATCAGTCATTCCCAAAACCTTTAACCGTACTTTGTGTTGGCTAGACTTTGATTACATCTGTAAAGGACTATTCAGCGCCTCTGATTATATCACACTTGCATCGACATATAAAACTTTCATTATTGACAATGTTCCCGTGATGACATCAAAAATGAAAAACGAAGCCAGAAGATTTATCACCCTATTAGATGCATTGTATGAATCTAGATGCCAATTATTTTTGAGATGCGAAGTTGACCCGGAGGGCTTGTTTTTTACATCAGAACCCCAGGATCAGATTGACAGTGAAATTGTGCAACAAGAAGAGATGTATGCAAAAACCACTATGCAAACACTAAATCCCTACAGACCCAATATCTCCTCGTACGATCAAGCATATGCAAAATCATACTATAACGACGAAGCGAAGATTCGGGACGATACTGATTATGGAGACGTGAAATCTTTCACTGGTGAGGATGAGAAATTTGCCTATGAGAGAGCAGTATCACGTATATATGAAATGGTGGGTTCTGATCACTGGCGTAAATCTGATAAATGGTTGCCAGTAGATCAGTCTATGAGGCCTTGGGAAAAAAGTCATAAAAACTTTTCAATTCTGAAACTCGCTTATCCCGATGTTAGTGAAATATTCTCAGTTCTGTCGAAGGAACTTAAGGAGGTCAAGAATGATTTAAAGGATTCTCTACCACGGGATTTAAGCGCACAATTAAACATTCCCTTTAGGTACTTCAATCAAAGGGTTTCGCCCGCTTTCCCCAATGCGCTGCACTTTTGGGGCTTAGGAGAATGGACAGTTGATCAGCAAAAAAAAGTTAAAGATAAAATTGCAAGGGTATGGGTGAGTGGTGGGATTCGTTTTAAGTAAGTATCTCGCAAACACCAGAGCGTCAAAGGTTTTGAATTTAAGCCATAGTACTTGAGGAGATTTCGCAACATACTATAAAAATAAGTTATGTAATCTGTAAAATTTGTGCACTGTTCGTACGAATGCTGATTAGAGAATCCGTATTAAGTCGAAAGAAACTGCGTCTACCCGGAACTCAAGCGCATTATTTTTAAAAAAATTAAAACAAAACGGTTTTTGTTCTGATTCATATACAGGCCTGATATTTTCCCGTCCATACACGACCTGATCTAACATCACGACACTCCACTCCACACCTCGATTCACATCAATTGCAATCAATCACAATCTCTCAGCTCATACATACCCTCATATTTGATTTTTTTCCTGGATTAAATTGCCTATATATTCGATTTGATAGCTCATTCTATTCTGCATATGACTTTATTAACAGCTGAAAGACTAGTAAGACTCGCCTACAAATACCCTAGCCTATATAATAATTGGTATATTTTTGCCTCATCTGCGCTTACAGCGGTCAACCAATCTCAAGAAATAGGAAAAGTGTTACATTTCGCATTGAGACAGCAGCTTCTTGAGACTTCTGTGTCGCTGGATAAATCCCTCTTGACAAATTGTTATTTGCTAAAACTAGCAGAGGATTCAATTGCCTCGGCAGCAAAGTACAACGAATTTTACGAAACAGGTATAAATTTACCTGATGTTTTAATACCCGAAAATTATCATGAGAAGCTTCCATTTCCCTTAAAATTTTCTAGAGGTGAAGAGACGAGAGCTCTACAAAATTTGATTGCAAACAAGATCCGAGAAGCCATATTGAAGATAGCACCGATCTCAGGGTTACCAAAGTCAATCAACGCTTTAACCGCTCTTCAAAGCGCCATGCCCAATAGGTTAAAGCCCAGTCTGAAAACAAAAAGACCCGATGTTATGTTCCTGGGGCAGTTGAGCTCCTCTGTGGTCATGCGGGAAGGTGTGGAAGGCGCGAGGTTCGAAGAGGACAAACCTACAACATTTAATACGATAGAAGGGCCTGTAACGGCTAGCTCTCTTAATTCTAAAGCCATTTTAGAGAATACGGTAAGGGGCTCTGAATTTTGGAGTATTATTTATGGAAAAATCAAAAATAGGGTTCGAAATCAGCTAATTGATGCGTATCCGGATTTATGGCAATATGCGTATCATAGTGTTTATGGCTCCATTTTGAGTTATGAAGGTATCTTAGATGCAAAAGAAACGTCCTTCTGCGTACTTTGTTCATTAATACCTCAAGATGTTAATCCCACCTTGAAAGGACATTTGAAAGGCGCGTTAAACGTTGGTGCTTCCAAAGAAGAGGTTGAAGAAATTCGTTTACTAAGCTTCGATGTTTGTGACTGGAGTGGAAACATTTTTTGGAAGCGGGGCAAAGAGAGTGTTGCGAGATTGTAGCAGAACAAAGCATTTTTGTTTATTTATTTAGAGGTACAATTCTACACTGTCTATCTGGTATTTATTTGTTGTTGTTTTTTTGCTTTTTGTTTTGTTTTATTTTTTTCTCTGCAGCGTGCAATTTCTATGTTTATTACTTATACGTAATTGTCACTTGTTTGAATGATGAATAAAAGAATTGAATAAAAGTCTGTGCTGATACACCGACAAGAGAACCCTCACCGGGCATTCGGGCTATCATCACAATTTGATTCGGTTTTGCTTTTGAATCAAATACACTTGAGATCCACAGAAAACAAAGAAGGCCAAATAAACAAAGACAGCACCAAAGACTGTTTGTGCAACAGCATCACCATCATCAGGATCATTCACAGATCCCATCATAGACTCATGTCCAGTCTTGAAAAGATATCCTATCACAGATAAAATCACAATTGCAAAAGCGGATAAAATGGTGCAGAAATATGCTTTTCCCGTCGAGACAACGGGCTTCATTTTGATAGTTAGCTATTTGTAGGAACGCTATTCGATTATAGCTATCGATAAAACCTCGACTTGAGTATCTCTGGGTGTAAGGGTGTTTTCGAATGGAATTTGGCTTGCGTGATTTTTGAACTGCACCTACAGTATTCGCATGTTCCCGGTTTAAAATTATTCCCTTGTGGTACATATTAACGAGTAGTTATTTGAATTGCTTTATATTAAGTTTGTAATAAATCAAATTCTATAATTTTGCTAACGTGCAACCAGCTTGTTTGCAGTGTATAAAATCGCTTGTTGTCTAACATAAACCACCGTAGCTGAGCCGACTAAAAAGGTAAACACGACCAAAATCAGATTGATTGGTGTTGGATTCATTGCAAAAGTATTGTGCGTGAGCCTGTCCAATGTTGATTGAAAGTAGTTAACCACACCTGCAATGCAGATGATTGACCCGTAAACAGTTCCAAATGTATCGAAGCCAAAAACCTTTGCACTATAGTCAGAAATCGCTGTGTAAAAAAATGGTCTGTAAACAACAAAAAGAGATACATTCAACAAGCCAGCATAAAAATTCGGAATAAGTCCAAGGATTCCTATAGCAAGAGAAATCCCGAGTAAAACTGTCAATACAACAACCGTGGAGCAGTAATCGAGAAATACGCCAATAAATGGGATTGCAATTATTCCTCCGAGAGGTAAAGCAATGTCAAAAAACTTATTCAAAAGTGCACCTTTGGTAATTGAATGCAACAAATAAGTATATTGCGTTCCCACAGTAGCCACAAAATAGTTCAATCTCAACATTTGAATTGTCGCAAACAAACACATTAAGAAGAACCACGGGGTTTTGAGCTGGTAGCTGGCAGAAAATCCATGTAAGATGCCAAATATTCCACCAGAATGTTCCTTCAAGACATCCTCACCCTCCGTAGCGTAAGGTTGTTTGAGCGCATCACCTATAGAGTCCCTCCTCTGAAGTGCCTTAGTTGAGCCTACCTCCCTGCTAAGTAGAGCGTCAGTTTCGGAAGGACTCACGGGTACTGTTTCTCGTTCTGCGTCATTTTGACATAAACCTACCTCCGGGTCGGTCTTGTAAGAATCACTGGGCATGATCAAAATCTGTGCGACTGTGATAAACGTTGGTACAAACAAATAACATTTGAAGAATTTGTCCAACGTAAATGATTCGTTGGTAGCGTTGTACAAGATTCTGTAAATTAAGAATATTGCCGAAGAAGCATCAAATGCACCAGTTATAAGTGCCAAAATTGTTCCACTGTTCGAAGGAAAGGCATTGGAGAGTTGAAATGATGAAATAAAAGCGAAAGGACCTCCGAGGGCCAAAGATGCATATCCAAACAAGTAAGGGTCAAAGAATGTAAAGGTCTGGGATATTCTCTCACTGAAAATGAAGATAAAACACGCGAGGTACAAGAAAAATGCACCCACAAGACCACAGAATTTAGGACCAAAGTTATCAAGACAACTACCAATGAGCAAAGCAGACACGTTGGTCAACATAGCAGCAACAGTGAACATCATATTCAATTTCATATCTTGCCCATTACATTTTGCAGTAGCGGCTTCTTCTGTAACACCAGCTGCAATCTTAGCGACAGAAGTAGAAACGGTGCTAAACATAGATGGATCCAAAATAAAATTTTCCCATCCGCTACTCAAGGTTCCATTAGTAGAAATATCACACACACTTTCATATATCTTTTCTTTGATAAGAATGGGTTTCAATGCTGCAAATCCAAATATTGGCCCACCTGATAACAAACACCAAAAAATGGCGCTGGCACATTGCAAAAGTCGGCGGTTAACAGAAACTTCATGAGATAGCATAGTGCTTGAGATTCCTTTGACCACAAAAAATACTAGATTGAAGAAGAATTTAATACCTTTAAATGTTCTTATCCTTATTTGGTCAGCACGCAAGTTTTTTCTTTGGACTCATCCTATCCAATAATCCACGAGAGATAAGCTCACTCATCGGATGGGCATATGCAGTATATTGTGATATCATTAATTATTGACAAGGGCACGTTGGGCGTTACATCCAGAAACACTTGAGTTTGCACTTTTAGAGGGAAAAAAAGAGTAATTTGCGAATGATATCATATGAGATTTTGCCGAGGGTAAGTCTTATTTTCCCTCGCCCAAAAGTCACTAAAAAGGATGCTTCTTCGTTAACAAGCTACCTTCACGAGAAATAAACGCCGGAAATCCCCCCGGAGAAGCCGCGGCGATCCGGTACATGAACTCTCTGGTGAATACCCCCACGAAAGTGGGGGGTAGCCCCACTCGGTAGGCTTCTTTCGACATCTAGTTTGAAACTCATCATCTTCCTCTCCAATTTTTGAACACATCATGCCTCATCCTTTATTTGACTATTCTTTGGAGAACCTAGAGAAGTTGGAAGGATCTGAAATTACTTTGTCGCGTTTTGATTCTGAAATTGCTTGGAAAATTGGATTACATGCACATAAATTGGCACAGGATTATTCTAAGCCAATGCTTATTGATATTACCCTTTCCAATGGTCAAGTTTTATTCCACTCCCCATCAAAAAATGGTGCTGTGATTGACAATGATCACTGGATTTCTAGGAAAAAAAGAACAACACTTCGCTTTGGAAAATCCTCCTTTTACATGGGCCGTAAAGTAGCGATCAAAAAAATGACGGTCGCGGACGCATTGTTTGTGGATCCAAAAGAATACGCAACACACGGAGGCTCGATACCAATTAAGGTGAGCGGTACGGATATAATCTTAGGAGCTCTCACTGTGAGTGGACTAGCTCAGGAAGAGGATCATCTTTTTGCTCTACAAGTATTGAGAGAGGTAAAGGCTGATATTGAATAGAATTGTGTTGTTTTACATTTATCTTAGGGATGTACTTATCTTGTATCACTGAATATCATGGCATACTTAGAAGACACACTTTCAAATCAAAAATTATTGAGGTTTGAAGTAATTTTATTAAATCCGATACATTTGATAGCACGACCATCACTGCCTTAAAATCTGTAAACTATAGGGGGAAAAACCTCTAACCAGCTCCCAAATACATACCGACTGGCGAACCAACGCCCACTTTACGCTGTAACACCGCAAAAGAAAGCAATCGAATATATATTTGTAACAACAATGAATCTTACGTCATCGACCCAATGGATAGGTTTCCTTCAACGCCAACTTCATTTGCTTGCGCAGAAGAGGCAATAAAAGAGAACCCTCCGGTGTCTCTCTCCTTCTCCTAGAGCACACCTTCTTCACCGTCTTGACCAACCAATTCAAATTTCTTAAATTCTCATAGGAAATATCAGCCGGTGCCAACATTTCCTTGAGATTCATGGCCTGGACAAACCCAATTTCTTGCCACCAGAACATGGTAATATCACAAGAATTATAAAGGTGTGAAAGGATGCTGTTTTTAGCAACCGAGTTTAAGCAAAGATGACAACT